>AWUE01014120.1:0-93587 GCA_001974825.2 Corchorus olitorius
TTTGATTCGATGAATATAGATATTTCAAGGAGTCTTTGCGCCAAAAATCATGCAAAATTGAGCCGGGGATCCGGAACGCGTTTTTAGCCAAAAACGTGATGGTTTGAACACGATTTTAGCTAAAATTTGGCAAAAAACTGACCCAAAAAATATTTCTTCATTTTTTGCTACAATACCCAGATGAAATATATAATTCAACGACAAAAAAATTGAAGTATTTTTCACGCTTTTAATATCGTTTTTCATTTTTTTCTGAATTTATCTCTAAGTAAATCTAAACAAGATTCAGATGCTCGTAAAAACAAATCCTTAAATCAATTCTGGCTGAGATTTGATTAGATGAATATTGATATTTTGAGGAGTATTTATGTTCAAAACCATGCAAAACTGAGTCGAGTTCCCGAGATGCGTTTTTAGCCAAAAACCGTGATGGTTAGTACAGGATTTCAGTTAAAAACTTACCCGAAAATTTTGTTCTCAATTTTTTGCCACAATACTCATTAAAAAAATATAATTTAACGCCAAAAAGAATGCAAAGTTTTTCACGCTTCTATTATCATTTTCCATTTTTTCCTGAATTAATTTCTAATTAAATGGAAACAAGATTCAGATGCACGTAAAAATAAATCCATATGTCCAATGTGGCTGAGATTTGGTTCGCTGAATATAGATATTTCAAGGAGTCTTTGCGACAAAAATCATGAAAAATTGAGTCGGGGCTCCGGAACACGTTTTTAGCCAAAAACGTGATGGTTTATACACGATTTTAGCAAAAATTTTGCAAAAAACTGACCCAAAAAATATTTCTTCATTTTTTTTGCCACAATACTCTGATGAAATATATAATTCAATGACAAAAATATTGAAGGATTTTTCACGCTTCTAATATCGTTTTTCTTTTTTTTCCGAATTTATCTTTAATTAAATCTAAACAAGATTCAGATGCTCGTAAAAACAAATCCTTAAATCAATTGTGGCTGAGATTTGGTTAGATGAATATTGATTTTTCAAGGAGTCTTTATGTCAAAAACCATGCAAAACTGAGTCGAGGCCCCGAAACTCGTTTTAGCCAAAAACCGTGAATCGATGGTTAGTACACGATTTCGGCTAAAAACTGACCCGAAAATTTTATTCTCAATTTTTTAGCTACAATACTCTTAAAAAGTATATAATTCAACACCAAAAAGAATGCAAACTTTTTCACGCTTCTAATGTCGTTTTCTATTTCTTCCTGAATTAATTTCTAATTAAATGAAAACAAGTTTCAGATGCACGTAAAAATAAATCCTTATATCCAATGTGGCTGAAATTTGATTCAATGAATATAGATATTTCAAGGAGTCTTGAGCTAAGAATCACCAAAAAGAATGCAAACTTGTTCACGCTTCTAAACCGTGCAGGTTAGTACACGATTTCAGCTAAAAACTTACCCGAAAATTTTGTTCTCAATTTTTTTGCCACAATACTCATAAAAAAAATTATAATTCAACGCCAAAAAGAATGCAAAGTTTTTCACGCTTCTATTATCATTTTCCATTTTTTCCTGAAATAATTTCTAATTAAATGGAAACAAGATTCAAATGCACGTAAAAATAAATCCATATGTCCAATGTGGCTGAGATTTGGTTTGATGAATATAGATATTTCAAGGAGTCTTTGCGACAAAAATCATGCAAAATTCAGTTGGGGCTCAGTAACACGTTTTTAGCCAAAAACATGATGGTTAGTACATGATTTTAGCAAAAATTTTGCAAAAAACTGACCCAAAAAATATTTCTTCATTTTTTTGCCACAATACTCTGATGAAATATATAATTCAATGACAAAAATATTGAAGGATTTTTCACACTTCTAATATCGTTTTTCATTTTTTTTCCGAATTTATCTTTAATTAAATCTAAACAAGATTCAGATGCTCGTAAAAACAAATCCTTAAATCAATTGTGGCTGAGATTTGGTTAGATGAATATTGAATTTCAAGGAGTCTTTATGTCAAAAACCATGCAAAACTGAGTCGAGGCCCCGAAACGCGTTTTAGCCAAAAACCGTGATCGTGATGGTTAGTACACGATTTCGGCTAAAAACTGACCCAAAAATTTTGTTCTCAATTTTTTATCTGCAATACTCTTAAAAAGTATATAATTCAACACCAAAAAGAATGCAAACTTTTTCATGCTTCTAATGTCGTTTTTAATTTCTTCCTGAATTAATTTCTAATTAAATGAAAACAAGTTTCAGATGCACGTAAAAATAAATCCTTATATCCAATGTGGCTGAAATTTGATTCAATGAATATAGATATTTCATGGAGTCTTGAGCTAAGAATCATGCAAACTTGAGCCGGGGCTCCGGAACGCGTTTTTAGCCAAAAATGTGATGGTTAGTACACGATTTTAGCTAAAATTTTCCAAAAAACTTACCCAAAAAATATTTCTTCATTTTTTTGCCACAATACAAAGATGAAATATATAATTCAACGACTAAAAAATTGAAGGATTTTTCATGCTTCTAATATCGTTTTTCATTTTCTTTCCAGAATTTATCTCTAATTAAATCTAAACAAGATTCAGATGCTCGTAAAAACAAATCCTTAAATCAATTGCGGCTGAAGTTTGGTTAGATGAATATTGATTTTTAAAGGAGTCTTTATGTCAAAAACCATGCAAAACTGAGTCGAGGCCCCGAAACGCGTTTTTAGCCAAAAATCGTGATGTAACGTACACGATTTCAGCTAAAAACTGACCCGAAAATTTTGTTCTCAATTTTTTTCCACAATACTCATAAAAAATATATAATTCAACGCAAAAAAGATTGCAAAGTTTTTAACGCTTTTAAGATTGCAAATATTTTTCATATTTTTTCTGAATTAATTTCTAATCAAATCGAAACAAGATTTAGATGCTTGTAAAAACAAATCCTTAAATGCAATGTGGCTAAGATTTTATTAGATGAATATAGATATTTCAAGGAGTTTTAGCGCAAAAAATCATGCAAAACTGAGTCGAGGCCCCGAAACGCGTTTTTAGCCAAAAACCATGTTGGTATACGATTTTTGCTAAAATTTTGCAAAAAAATGATCCAAAAAATTTTTCCTCAATTTTTGGATAAAATACTCATAAAATATATGATTTAACATTAAAAATATTGGAGGACTTTTCACGTTTTTAATATCATTTTTCATACTTTTTCTGAATTAATTTCTAATTAAATCGAAACAAGATTCTGGTGCTCGTAAAACCAATTTGTCAAACCCAATGTAGCTGAAATTTGATTAGATGAATATGGATATCTTAAGGAGTCTTGGCGCCAAAAATCATGCAAAACTGAGTCGGGGCCCCGAAACGCTTTTTTAGCCAAAAACTGTGATGGTTATTACACGATTTCACCTCCCGAAAGATATTTCCTCAATTTTTGGCTAAAATACTCATAAAAAATATATATTTCAACGCCAAAAATATTGAAGGGCTTTTGACGTTTCTAATATTGTTTTTCTTATTTTTTTCTGAATTAATTTCTAATTAAATCAAAACATGATTCAGATGCTTGTAAAAACAAATTCTTAAATCCAATATGACTGAGATTTGATTAGATGGATATAGATATTTCAAGTAGTCTCGGAGTCAAAAATTATGCGAAATTGAGGCGGGTCCCCGGAATGCGTTTTTAGCGAAAAACCATGATGATTAGTTAGTACACGATTTCGGCTAAAATTTTGAAAAAATTGACACAAAAGATTTCTCCTCAATTTTTGGATAAAATACTCATAAAAATATATAATTCAACGTCAAAAAGATTGGAGGGCTTTTCACGCCTTTAATATCGTATTTCTTATTTTTTCTAAATTAGTTTCTAATTAAATCGAAAAAATATTCAGATGCTCGTAAAAACAAATTCTTAAATCCAACGTTGTTGAGATTTGGTTAGATGATGTAAATTTATTTTTTTTAGAAAGAATATTGAAGCACTGCTTTGCAAAATCACCCAATTATAATCGTGGGAAACTTATCAAACGAAAGTAAACTAGCAATTTTTTTTCCTTGGTGTAGGAAACTTTAATCTTAACAATCTCGGCGTAAGACCAATTTTTTTAAACATGTAACGTATTAAACTAATTTTGTTCCTTAATGCCAATAATTTATTTAAATTAAATAAATATAAAATATAAATAAAAAGTATTTCAAATAATTATGGGGAGTAAATTATTATAATTATATTTTGTATTCACAATATCTTTACATAATTAAAATAAAAAGTTTCATGATTATAAATTATAATATTATAATTAAATATATTATAATCGAAAAACAATTGTTAGAAGTAAATTATTGATTACAATTATAGTGGATTATTAATATATTTTCATAATTTAAAAAAATTAAATATTAGATTTACAATCTTTCCTTAATTAATAAAAAAGTTGAATTTCTTAAAAAAAAGTTAAATGATTAAAAAGAAGTACTTATTAAAAAATTATTATACTATAATAATGATGGTATTTATGAAATTTCCCAATTAGAATTTTTGAGTTTGTGATTTTATTATATATATATATAGTAGTAAGATAAGAAAATAAAATATACTATAGTATAATTAACCCTTGGCTTTAAAAGCAATTTCATAAGTGCCAGCGATCTGCTTATATACTATATAATAGTCTTTACGTACTCTTCAACATTAAACTTGTTCTTTTGTTTGATTTTGTTAAATTATTGACTCATAAGAACAAAAGTAACCAACCCTTGGCTTTAAAAGCAATTTCATAAGTGCCAGCGATCTACTTATATAATTAAGTCTTCACTATTCAACATTAAACTTGTTCTTTTGTTTGATTTTATTAAAGTATTGACTCATAAGAACAAAAGTAACCACTGATTATATATTTTTGTCCTCTTACGTAGACACAGCATTAATTGAAGTAGTGAGACAAGGATTTAGCATTTTTATATGTATATGCGAGAGCTCAAAGAGGGACAAAAAAAAAAAAGGAAATTGCTGGCATATAATTCGAGTAATGGTGTTAGTGATGTTTCGTATGATTGAATTTACGTGGTTATTGTGAATTTTCTTATAAATTGATTTGATTTGTCGCCATATGGGGTTTTAGAGAAAGAAAACGGGGGGCCTTATTATCTCCTCCCAAAACTTTTGGAATATGAAGCCCCAAGAGTAGGCAAGACGTCGACTATTATGTTAATGCAATGCACGTAGGAAATTAATAAATAATAAGTTGCATATTAAAATGGAAAGAGAAAAAAATAAGATAAGTGAATAATTCTTCATCCAACCGAAATAGTTAGATATTGAAATTTATTTGAAAGAGACTTTGGTGAAAACTCAAACTTTTTAATCCCCGAATTATCACAACCCGAATTATCACAAAAGGGACAAAATGACCATTGAACTTTCAATTAGGACAATAAAGCCTTCTGATTTCCAATTTCGGAACAATTTAGCCCCTTTATAGAACATTTTATCTTATTTTATTAATTTTTTAGGGCTATTTTGTCAAAATTTAAGGTTTATTTTGTCTATCAATTTGGAGTTCATTTACATACTTCTTTTATTTCATGTGATCAAAATCTATTCAATGAGATTTAAGAATGATTTAATTAATTGTCTCAATTAAAAGTTCAGAGTTCATTTTATCCATTAAACCTTAAATAAACTCATTTCCCTACCTCTTAAACCACCCGTATCAACCAACAAGTGGTTGGTTCAAGTGGTTTGTCACTTGTTCCCCTCAAGCAAGGTCTCGGGTTTGAGTCTTGTGAATGGAGAAAACCATTATTGGGAGAGTTTTACCCCCATAATGAGTCAATCCGGCTCGAACAAAATTAATTTATAAATATAAAAAAAAAAAAAATCACCCGTATCAAAATTCGGATAAAACCATAGTTTTGGTGGATGAGTTGATAGCATCCCTCATCAGCATCGACGAGGAAAGGATTTAACATTAGGCTTTAGCATCCCCTTTTTGTTATATAAAAAAATACAAATCCAAATCGCCAAAACCCCACCACTCTGTCCATGGTCCACCCAACCATATACATGGACACAAACAAAAACCCTATAGGCTATAGCCCCACAAAGTTGACGAATGAGAATTATTTGACTTGAATATTTTTTTTTTTATCCCGTTAAGGCTCTCTTTGAGTAAATTGCTCATTGGGTTATTGTTTCGCTCTCTAGCTAAGGTTGAGTTGTCATTGTCCATATATATGTGTGGAATGACAAGGCAAATTAGTTAGTAGTAGGCATATATTAATATTATACCTGAAAAATGCACCACAAAAACAAACGACAATGTTACATATTAAGGAGGACCAATTAAAAACCTTAATACTGAGGGGGGGACATTTTCCCGTGGTCGGTCTCATCGTGCCAACGAGCCAAGAGGAAAAACTCTGTATTATCTTCCCCACCAATTTTTGTGGTCTTCCACTCGTGTCACCCACTTTATTTTTTCCTACGTGTTCAACTTCATTGTTCTCCACATGTATTTGATTGCAACATCTTTTTCTTTTTTCCTTAATTCATTATATATAGAATATAGAATAGTCGTTTCTAAATCCATGTCACCAACCTAATCCAGTTCTTTTCTCGCTTTAATCTGTTCATATCATTTATAGTACGTACTCCTCAAACTCATCAATTCCAATCTCATCAAACTTTAATAATATATATATATGTTTCCTATATAATTAATTAACATTCTTACATTTGTAGCCACACAAGGATAAATGTTTCCTAAAGAAGTTAAATGTAAACGAGCTGGATTTTGAATGGAACTAGGGGGAGAGCTTTAATAGGAACCATGCATAACAGCACACGAAACGGTCCATAAGAAAACATTGGCTTAGAACCAAAAGGCAAAAGCTAGAGGGGTTTTTTGTGATTATCTTTTTTCTGTGGTATATTATTGCTTGGATGGTGGTGCATGGTGGGTAGCTGTTTGTTTTGATTTTTATGTGAAGTTTACATTTGTAGCTGTTTGTTTTGATTTTTATGTGAAGTTTACATTTGTAGCTGTTTGTTTTGATTTTTATGTGAAGTTTATAAATATATCATATAACTAGGTGTACAACGATCCAAATTAATCAGGGCAAAGCTCTGAATACTGGATGACATACCAAAAAAGTAAAAAAAAAATTATATAATTTTTTTCCTTGAATCTTGTAAATGGGTAATTAAGAATTAGATGTTGATCAAATATATATACTACTATTTGAATAATGGGTGGACATATTTACGTGAAAATGGAGTACTTAATCGATCATGCAAAAGCAAAAACAAATAGTAAATGAAATGAAAAACCCTAGATAGCAAATAGGGTGCATGCGCACGATGGGTGGAGGTGGTAGTGATGGCAGAGGATCTTTCATTCAATCTTGAACAAAATTTTCTAGTTTGTTTTGTATATTATAGTATATGTTTTCAATGTACTATAATTAAGAGACAAATTGGGTTAAAGAAAGCAGGGTTTGTTTGGCGCGCGCATAGCTGACGATGTGGCTCTTTTATCAATAAATGGAACCAAAAATAAGAATTAGGATCTTCATTTTTCAGAGAAGATCCAAAACAGGACCCCCCACGGCCATAATCCCTGTTACCATTTAGATTCTGGATATCCCATATATTCGAATGATTACATTTCTTGTCTTCTTTCAACTACTTGCATGTCTTCTTCAATTTCAAAATCTTCTTCCACAAGAAAAAAAACAAGAAACAAAGTATTAACATCCTTTCTACAGTAACGTGTCTTTAGTTGGGTTAGTTGTAGACATGACCCACTTACATAGATTGATGATCATAATATATATCATAATTTTATACGAAGAAACAAAGCAAATTACTATATTAATTAATGTTATATATCATATTTATAGTATATAATTACAATTTACAAAAGATGAAAAAAAAACAAAGTATGAAAAGTAGCAAATATTTGTTGGAATGGTGTTAAACACGTGAGCCTAGCTAGCAAAGTGGGCATTAATGGACGCAGAGGAGATTTTGTATCCTATATATAGCAGCATGAAAAGAAGACAAAGATAGCCATGGAATTTGATGCAATTATATTATATATGGCAAGGAAAATAACAAAATTATTTTCACTTTTTGCTATGCATGTGTATATATATATATATATATATATATATATATATATATGTAGAGAGAAAGAGACTGGACTGTAGCAAGTTTCTAACTGGGAGTGATTGCAAATAAAATAAATGATGGAGTAATATTACAGCAAGATCTTCCTTTTTAACTCTTTCTTCATCGTCTTCATTTTTTTACAGAATCCTAACCTTTCACATCAAAACCCTGCTCCTTCTCTTTTTATGACAAACCACAGAAATTCTCAAGAGACCGCATCTCCTTTTAGATTTCCATTCATTTCATTTCTTGACCCCTTTTTTTTTTTTTGATTTGGCAGACCAAATTATTAAGTTTTTTACATATATATTTTTGGAGGGATATACTTTTGTGTTTGTCCCCTTTCTTCCAAAACCAAAATCATCGATGATTGAGATTTGAGAGTGAGAGACTATACTACATTTTTTTGGATTCACAACATATATGAGTATCAATCTGAGCCAAGAGTTATGATTTCTAGGAAAGTTATGAAAAGTTTTTTCTTACATGAATGAAAATGTTTTTGTTAATGCATTTCCTTCATAATTAGGCACATTTGTCCTTAAGTTTTAGTATAATTGAAGGTTTAATAGCGGAAAATGCTTTTCGATTTCCTTATTATCTACCATCTACAGTGGCTAAAAATTCTTCCTATAGTCTATTTCCCTTTAAGATGACTCAATCATATGAAATATAATCTATTTCTAATTTATTTGGGTATAAAAATCGAAAAAGTTATCTTATATGCATTTATCATATGTAAGAGTAAGACTAAGGATTCTTGAGAAAGAACTAAATCAATTTAGACCCAAGAACAGAGCAAAACCACATTCTTACGATTCTCTTATTAGGCTTTCCAAGTTACAAAATTCTCTGTTTACTTGTGAGACTTTTTGGGCCTCTTCTTTGAGACATACAAAATTTTGAGAACTCCGGCCCAAATATAGACTAGTGGCACAAGCAACATCCTACCCAGAATGCCAGAACAATTACTTTTAATAATAGAGATGTAATTTTTCTCTTGTAATTAACAGTCTTTTTAACTTGTAAATTATACTAAGTTTCTTGGAAACAATAACTTTATCGGAGATTGCTCCAAAAAAAATAACTTTATCGGAGAAAAAGGAATTGAAAGTTTACTCGGCATACATATGGAGTGATGCCGTCACTCAAACCATAAGAAACCATGCATACGAGCAACGAAATAATAACGCCATGTATCATTCGGAATACCATCTTTCAAGTATTCTTCCTTGCAGCGTAGGCACGATAAGCTGCCAGTCCAACAACAGCAACTGCAGCCCCGACTGTTAATTTTGGATAAAAACCCAGTCAAGAAGACGTAAAATACGAAAAGCAATTATCATACAATGTTCATTTCCATTGGAAGGAAAGAAGTGATTTTGGAAGTGGAAGAAATACTGACCTGAAACAAACATAAGTGAGCTATTAACGAGCTGGCGATATTGCTTCCTTTTCTTTCCTTTCTCAGTTTCAGGATTGCTCATATGAGGGTGCTCTGCTGCCATTATGATTCTAGAAAATATATCTTTGGGATCTCTTAACTTCACACCTACAGGAATTGGAGCTTCCATTCCCAATTGCTGAGTAACCTGAATCACAAGAATGAAAATTATCAGCATATCTCATCTATCATCATTGTTTCGTAGAATATGGGGCAAACAATGCGGCGAATAAAAATTGAAAGATACATACTCTTGCTGCGTTTTGTAGTGCCATTGGAAATGCATCCAAATCATCCTTTGCTGCAATGAGGAGGCACGGAACTCCATAACCACTCTCCTCTCCTACCCTAGCAACATCTAGGAGCAGTTCTCTTGATCTTTTCCATGAATATTCATCAGAACTGATAATAAAAATACAACGCCATGTAAGATATGTGATCATTTACTGACAAGTGACAAATCAAAAGATTTCAATGCCCTTTGAGACACTGACTATTCTTCAATTTCCATATATCCACAGGCGCAATGTAGAAGCAGCCATTGGAGGGAAAGATAGGATGAGTACTAAAGAACACTAAAACCACCAAAATGTCTAGACAGAGATTCATAGTTAAGCACAGGTCTAATATGGCAAGTTTTTACATATTCCCCATGATTTTCTCATCCTGCTACTTTGGACAAATAGATCATCTTTTAACATTACCTGTCATACAAGAATACTGCTACATCACAGGCTGCCAAACATTCCTTATTCGACAGAAATTTCTTAAATCCATCTTCTGGAATCTCTTGCATGATAAGCGTCTTCTGAGTACCCTGCAAAGACAATAGATTCACAAAGATTTTCACGTTAAATATGCAACTTCTCATCAGAAATAAACAGCTAATTTTTTAATGCACAGGAAAATTTTTTTTTTTTTAAAGATGAATAGAAAAAAAGATCTTTCTGAACAAATATTTAGATGATTGTTGCCAAAAATAAAAATAACAAATATTTCAATGACAGTATTCATGGTAAAAAATCTCACAGGGGAAAAATGGGGGTGGTAGAAAAGAAAAGAAAAAACAACGCAAGTACCATGAAAAATGCCAGGACATCTTATATCAACAGTTATACTTACCCCTATCTGTTCAACAACATTTGTTGCATAACGTACACCATTTGTTGGAGTATAGTTGATAGAGAAAGGCCTGCAATTCAAAATTTATACTTAGAAAACAAATCACAGAATCTAGACTCTGAAAGGACAAAAAGATACTGTCAATTTACTAGATGACTGAAAGTAGACAAAAAATAGCAAGATGAACATCAACTGATCACAAAAGTCTGGAGTCAATACCTCCCTAAAAATGAGTTCAGCAAGGCAGACTTCCCAGATCTTTTAGGACCAAAAACATAGCAATGAAAAACATTTCTGTCTGTCTGCTGCTTCTTACGATCAACAGATCTTTTCCTAGTAACACGAAGGGCCGAAGATGGATTTCCACCATATCCAATGCAAATCAAATTAGCCAAACTTGATGAGGGATCAAGATTTGTCATCAAGGCCCACTGCAACCACATATAGGATGAGAGTTACAGTTAAAAAGTAGATTGACAAGATTAACAATGTCCAAAATCCAGTTTATATCTGACAGGACATAAAACCTGTCTATTCTATTTTATAAGAAATACAAGAAATAAACCAGCCAAAAGCAACAAATGCTCATAAACTTGTAAAATCCTCAGAGAATACTCATGGTATGAGTAGGGTCCTAAAGGCCCTGTGCTCTCCAGGCACATAATGTAAGAAATTAATAACATAAACAACATTCATAACACAGAAAAATAGCCAAGATAGCCACTAAACAGGTCAGCATGTGGTACACAACAAGAATGAATCAAGGAAAGACTAGTAAGCGCAACAAACCTCAGATAAAAACCCATTAAGAGTCAAATTTCCTAGAGGCGTTCTCTCTATAGCATCTGCATACGGGCTCACACTCCATGGACTGAATTACAGGGAACACATGTTAATAAAAATATAGTTCTGAAAATCAAATAGAATCAGGAGAATATGGAATGATAGCAATGGCAGTTACGTCTAAATTTAACTTGCCATAGGACATAACAAGGATCGATAATAACAGAAATTGAAGCTAAGGTTTTTTTGGTAAAAATATTAAAGGAAATCAGTATGATTATTTACACATATATATGTGTCTGTATGTATGCACACATACACATGCTTCACAATAATTTTCTACAACATTGGTTTCAATGAATACTGCATTAACAAATGTAATTTAAACAATGAACCAAACAAAGGATAATGAATTTGGTTCAGGTTGAATTTTGCAACCTCAGCATTAGCTTTTCTTCTCCACCATTTACCAAAAGCTAATTGAAAGCAATGTATGCAAGTCTAGATGTGTTGTGAAAGTTCGATAATTGAAGCAATAAAAATGTGCTAAGAGAAGACGGTTCACACTCTTAAAATAAAAGATACATCCATTAACTACATTCACCTTTCAGGAGCAGTTGCAAAGATATCATCAACCTCAGAAGCTTGCAAAGACCCATCCTGGTAAGCTCAAAATCAAAGTAAAATTTCAGTGCTTCACCATAAGTTAGTCTTATTAAAGCTCTAAATATGATAAAGAACTTGCTATAAACATTCTTTTATTCTTATTTCTGCAAAAATGTAGAGGATTTGGAAGTTAATACATACATTATCGATGTCGTACAACCGGAAGATCCCACGCAAATAATCTACAGCTTCATTTGTCAGCTCCACACTCTACAAGATACCTAGAAGTAAGTATATGAAAACCCCCAGTAATGGAAGTTATTCTGAAAGGTAAAATTATAGGAAGTACAAGAACCAAACGGTCAGATAAATTTGCTACTGGGACATAAAGAAAATGAACGGGCAGATTGGAGAGGGGGGATTAGGTAAATCTTCAGTATAAGGGATGTATGCAACATAAAGCTCTATGTTTCGTTGATATAGATATTGATACTGATGATGCATGATGCCAATGATGAATACAATTAGCGAAACACTAGGCAATCTTGCTTGGAATTGGAAACAGTCACAAGTCAGATAAAGAACAATCTCCAGATCACCATTCACAACCACAAAGAAAAATAAACAACAATTACCCTCTATTGAATCAAGTGCTTAGGAACTTCACCAATATAAATACAAGGAGGAGCAAACCGATAAACTTAAATGCAGTTTGGACAGAATAAGAGTTTGTCTAAAGTCAGATTATGTGCTACTGCCTACCTGATCAGGGGCATGTTTGGTTGGTACTGGAAGAATATCATCTCTAAGCTTTAAATCATCATCATATCCAAACTTTCTCAGGACAGCCCAAGTTGTCTCAAGACGCCCTTTTTCTATGAAAAGAGCATGAAGAAATAGGAACCCATCAAGAGTAAGACCAAGGTCATTGACTCCTCCTCTAATCCTCTCTTGCACCACCCTCTTTACACCAACTATCTCAGCAGGTTGTAAAGGAGCATTAAAACATTTAACCTGTTCAAAGAAACATAATAGCTCAACATGTCAAAGTTTTCCCAGAGAGTAGCCATGGCCAAGAAATGGACAAACAAAAGAAAAAAACAAACCTGAAATTCATTCAACTCTGCATCACTAAGGACTCCATCCATGTCAATATCACAGAGCATGAAGATTCTTTTCAATGCCCTAATACATCGTGGTTTCAAAATTTGATTCTCTTGATCAAATAGTGGAGATGTTGGGTGCAGAACTGCCTTTTGAGCATAAAAGAACACATCAGGGACCTGTAGACAAGGTAAACAAAAAAATAAACCCTTAAATTTCGACCTTCCAAACATCTCTACCAACTCAATCAGAGAACGTGGTAAAATGGTTAAAGAAACATAAGGACAACATAAGTGGGTATATGTTAACTAAACAACAGTAATAATGAAAAAAACACCTGAATCAGAGTAGCAGAGGAACATTCAATACAAGTCTCGATCTCCCTGAACTGTTGCATAATTGGTGCCATCACTTGTTCCAGATTCATGGGCTGACGCTCATCTCGTAAATCTAATTTGCAGCCAACGACAATAACTGGCACCTTAAGCTACTTAGATACAACATATAAAAATATTAGAAGAAATGTCATTTGATGATTAAATACTAAAAGATATATATCTTATGTCAAGTGACTTGTGACAAGTACAAACCTCTAGTTTCCTAAGCTCGGGAAGCCAAAAAGTACTAAGACGACTGAGTGTCATAGGCTGATCACAAGCATATGTTAATACAACAGCATCAGCTCGCTTCAACTCATCAATAAGCTTTACTCTGCTCTCCATGCTGAAGGTCAACATCAATGCAATAAATATTAGCATACACATTACCACTTATCAATAGGTAGCTTTTGCTACTCGCTTGTTACATAGAATAGCAGTAATTCTGATATCATTGTTCCATCTAAGAACGAAAACGCGCATATTTTTGTTCTCAAAAAAAAATTATTCTTTTAATCTTAGTTTAATCTAATGGTGTATAATTTTCTTTCTGAAACAACTAAATTAAAAATTCTACAAAGGTGTACCAGAATCCTAAAAACTGCCCATCTATCTAAAAAGTTATTTTAAATTTTAGGTACGGCGGGATCAAAAGAATCCATTAACATCATTCAGTAGCATACAGAAATAAGAAAAGCTTCAAAAACATATACCCGGCGGAGGTGTCAACAATAGTGACAGGGACGCCATCGGGATAGAAGTCAGCGGGAAGACGAGTTACAGGAAGAACCGGCGGGACAAACTCGGGGTATGAATCGGAAGCTGCAGCGGAGATGAGGCTCGATTTACCGGTGCCACGGTCACCAGCGACGACGACTCTGACGCCGGTTCGGACACCGGTGGCTGATCTACTTGGCATTGGGATATTACTATTGCAGCTGATAAGGAAAGATAGAGAAAACAAAACGAGATTTCTATCTTATTTTTCCTCTTTTCCTTGTCGTGCGTAGAAGATTTCAAATTAAACAGCGGAGAGAATAGTAGTAGAACAGTAGGGGGAGACTGGGTGGTGATTATTTAGCGAAGAAGCGTTCAATTCATTGGCGTGGGAAGGAGGAGTCGGGGTCTGTTTTTGCGTGGAGCGAAAGTGAGTGCCCAGCCTCTAACTCGTTGAGTTCATTGGGCCTCCTTTAGCCCAATTTAGAAATGACCCTAAACATTACTGGATTATTAAACCCGGACCAAGAGAGAAAATTTTGGATTTAAAGTCTTGCAGGATTTTTTGGGCAAAAGCGATGTCGTTTGATCTGGTTTCCCTAATTCTTTCTTCTTCACTGAACCCTAAACCCTGATCTATGTTTTACGATTTAGTGAAACTCGGACAATGTTTCGACGCTGCGTTCGCGCTTCCCTCTTTGCCGTGCGTTTTTTGTCGACGGAAGCGGCGGCGGGGAAAGCTGTAGAAACTACCAAGGGCGCTGTAAAAAGCAAAGGTGGCGGTGGAGGCGGCGGCCGAGACACGCTGGGATATAGGCTTATCGGGCTTTTGTATCCGAAACGTAGCGCCGCGGTTGCAATTCGGAAATGGAAAGAGGAAGGCCGTTCCGTCCGTAAGTACGAGCTCAATAGAGTCGTCCGGGAGCTTCGCAAGCTTAAGCGCTATAAGCATGCGCTCGAGGTGTAATTCTTTTCCCCTCATTTTATTTCGGCCTTGGAATTGTGAACTAAATTTTGATATTATTGGAAGCCATGATTAATTGTAGAATGCTGCTCTAATTCTAATCAATCTGAATTAATGTTTATTTAAAGCATATTCTTTAATTATCGATCTTTTTTTTGCTTTCGTTCTTTGTGATATATGAAGTACCATTTATGTATAGTATACTTATTGCCTGATCAAAGTAGAATATATGACTACTGGGAAATTTTGAATCAACAAGGAACCTTATGTTAATGTCACCATTGATATTTTCTTGTAGATTTGTGAGTGGATGGGATTGCAGCAGGATATCAAGCTGTTGCCTGGTGACTATGCCATTCACTTGGACTTGATTGCAAAAATTCGAGGTTTGGCTAGCGCCGAAAAATTCTTCGCAGACCTTCCTGATCAGTTGAGAGGTCCTGAAACATGTTCAGCTCTTCTCCACACGTATGTCCAGAACAAATTGTCTGATAAAGCAGAGGCTCTAATGGAAAAAATGTCAGAATGTGGTTTTTTGAAGTCTCCGCTTCCTTACAACCACATGCTGACTCTATACATCTCTGAAGGGAAATTTGAAAAGGTCCCTGGAATAGTTCGAGAATTGAAGAAAAATGCTTCTCCCGATATTGTTACTTATAACTTATTGTTGTCAGTTTGTGCCTCCCAAAATAACATTGAAGTTGCAGGCAAAATCATGCGTGATATAAAGAAGGCCAAAATAGATCCTGACTGGGTAACATATAGTGCATTGACCAATCTTTACATAAGAGGAAAAGAATTTGAGAAGGCAAGATCTACTTTGAAAGAAATGGAGAAGATGGCTTCACAGAAAAATCGAGTTGCTTATTCCTCCCTTCTCACTTTGTATACAAACATGGTGGATAACGATGGGGTTCAGCGAATCTGGAAGAAGATGAAATCAAGCTTCCGCAAAATGAATGATGCTGAGTATACTTGTATGATATCTTCACTTGTGAAACTTGGGGATATTGAAGAAGCTGAGAAACTGTACAGCGAGTGGGGGTCTGTTTCTGTAACTGGTGATGCTAGAGTTCCAAACATACTCCTTGCAGCTTACGTTAATGCTGACCAGATAGAAAAGGCTGAAAACTTTTATCAGCGAATAGTAGAGAAGGGTATCTCCCCTTGTTACACTACTTGGGAACTTCTTACGTGGGGTTATTTAAAGAAGCAACAAATGGAGAAAGTATTAGATTGTTTTAAACAAGCCCTTGGTAGTGTGAAAAAGTGGAATCCAAATGACAGGTTGACAGGCGAAGTATTTAAGAAACTTGAGGAACTAGGTGATACTGCAGGGGTGGAGAAGTTGTTAGTTATACTTCGGAATGCTGGCCATGTCAGTACTAAGGTTTATAATTCCCTTCTACGAGCTTATGCTAATGCTGGTAAAATGCCACTTAGAGTTGCTGAGCGAATGGAGAAGGATAATGTACCACCAGACGAGGAAACACGTGAACTGATAAAGTTAGCTGGCAAAATGTGTATCAGTGAAGTTTCAGGCAGTTTGTGATGAGTATCAGGCTGACGGAGATCTACTTTGAGATAACTGAAGAGTTATATTGACAGCTGCAGTCATGCTCACAGTAGTAGTGGCTCACGCATAATCTGCTTGTTTCTATAATGCCCTAATATTATAGAAAGTGTTGGAATATGGTAGGACAATTGGTCCAAAATTACTTGGACAATTCAGTCTGAAACTTCTCTGTCAATTGCAACTAGCTGTATGTACATGAGAAAGAAAGTTAATGAAGAACCGCATTTTGTTTTCCGAACTGATATCACTGTGGTTTTCATGATTTACTCTTTTTCTTTCTGATACATAAGATGTATGTGGATTATGTCATTACTTTCTCATACAATCTATCTAACTTTTACTCCATCTTTGCGCCTGGGGCAATGACGCAGCTAGTGAGGTTCTAACCGAGGCGGGGCTATTGCTGGTTGAAGAAAACTATCTAACTGTTACTCCCGGTACAAGTTTTGTCAATAAAGCAGATGGTTTACTTCTACTTTGTGCTAAATACATTAACAATGTTTGAAGTTGTTATTACCTATAAAAACTGGAGTACAAAATCTCACCTGACTTTGCCAACCCAATAAAAAAGAATATCAGATGACTATACCACCTTGACAAGTACTAAAGCTTTAGTTAATTAGATGACTTGAATTAAAATATCTTACAATTGACAGATATAGTAACTTTGACCTTTAACTTTAGAGTTTAGACAGGAACACAAGTCATCAGCCAACAAACAAAGATTGAAAACGAATTTAGGGGTGTCTTTGGTTGCTGAATGAAACTAAATAACTGGTTTACACGTCCACAAAAAGACCAGCAGACTCAGCAATCAGTAGTTCACCAACATCATCACATTTGTTTAAGGTTTTAAGTTAAGATTAACTTAACCCTTTTAGAATGAAGGGCATGAATAGTTTAGTTTTGTCAGCTGGAGGAAGGGGACCTACTTTCCTAAACCAAACATTTTCCAAGATGTGGATGAAATTAATGTCAGAGTTGGTATGGTGGTTAAGAAAAAGAACAGGTCGAATTTCGCAAGCTGCTCTACTGCAATATATTGCATGGCTTTTCAGAAATGCCTGAAGTCATATACTCCACCCGCAACTGAAGCTTAATCACATTTAAATTTTTAATTAATGTAATAATGTCAATTAATTAAATACTAATTAAACCGTACAAAACATCAGGAAGACTAGAAAAGGAAAGATGATTATGTAACTGCTACAATAATATGGGAAGAGAGGTTTACCGAACTCAACCCAACCCACGTCCGTAATCCATATACTAATACTACCAATTAATTGGCATGTGATCAAAATACTTAAAATGCCCTTTTAATATTTTTGGAAATGATTGACCTTTAAATATGCATTTATCGGAGGTAAATTTACGTTTGGACTATTTGCTGTGGTTGAATAGCTGTATTAGCAAGTGTTCATACTCTGTAATTAAGTTCGAGATGATGCAGTAATTAACATGGCTTTTGACATTTTTTTCAAAAAGATAATGATAGGTTTCACATTTGAATTTTGCAATCATTTTTGACATTTGAACTGAAAAGCAGATTGGTCAATGGGTTAAAATGGGTTCAATTTTGAAATGGAACAGAATCCATACATTGTCAACCAACATTCAATTTTGAAAAGATAACTATTCAATTTCAAGGAAAGGATAATCAGCAAGATTCTTTTTTTCTAAATCAATTTTTATGAACAAATTAACATTTAACAAAAGATTTTTTCAGCATTTCCTTGATTTTTATTACCCTTTTTCTGTTGACCAAATTCTTAATTACTAAGCTTTATTTTACCTTTTTTTAAAGTATACAAATGGGAATATTTCTAATTTTTTGTAACAAAATCACAGTTAGTCAAAGCCCAAAAGGCTAAAAGGGCATCAAAACGTGGTTGGATGCGTAATTTGAGTGAGAAATCAAGGTCAATTTATACACAACAAAATCTTAGAAAACGACATCGTTTGGAATTTTGTACTAGGAAACTAGATAGAACGCGACTCTCCATCTGCCTCCGGACTCCTATATAACTGCCGCTTTCTCTCAAAATCTTTTCCAACGTGAAAATTTAGTTAAGTTGCAGGTTAGAAGTTGGAGCTCCGAAGCCTTGTCTCTGTTTTTATCCTTTTAAGAACAGAGGATATAAAGTTGCCCTTTTTCTCATTCAGACAGACAGAGAAATGGCTGCTGGTGTCGTCGTCGAAGATATTGAGGTTGGCTTTGAAGAAGCAATGTCGTGTCTTCCTTCTCACGTCCTCCATGAAGCAATATGGGAAACCAAACACAACAATAAGGTCTCTTTCAATCTCTTAATATTCAACCACTTTCTTACACTCTTTTCATCAATTTTCTCACATCAAAAAACAGCTGCTGATTCACTAGAAATTAAGGTTTCTTTTTTTTTTGTTTATTAATATTAATATATGTAATTGGTTTGCAGGTTGATGTGAAATACCATTACCATAGCCATCGTTCAAAGTCGCCGCCTACAGAGCCTTTTCCACCGGTATTTTACATTTCTTTTTCTCTGCATTTCTGTGTTCGACCGAATTATATCTCATTTTTAGTTCTTCTTCTGGGAAAAATGATCTTGAGAAAAAAGTTGTTACTTAAGATGTTTTGATTGTTATTAGATGCTTGAAATTCTGAAACAAGTGGAGGAAAATGTTGGGGTTTGGGAGAAAATCAAAGAAAATTTCCAAGAAACCGGAAATTATGGGATGAAAAACAAGCATCTTTTGACTAGAAAGATTTTTTGGCAGGAAAGTATGGAGTGAACCCTGGCCTTCCTTATTAATCATGGGATTTAGACTTTCTTAGTATATAATTTAGTTCTATTAATGTGGACTGTGGAGTATATTGTATAGAATTTGGTCCACATGCAGAGCCTTCCTCTCTTTTTTCTTAACAAGCAATGACTCCTAAATTTTAATTATATTAAGGAATAATAATCAGTCTTAGAGTTAATTATGTAATCTCTTTCTCTTTTTTTTTTCTTTTTGTGAAAAAAAACTCTTCTATTTTTGAAGAATTTATATCCCATTTATTTTCTTATATACCTATCTGATTATAATATATATGGAGCTTGAACTTCTCTGGGATTTTAATTCCTTTAAAAATTCAAAATTTTCATCAGCACTCAAAGGCTAGCCCTAGACGGCATGTGCATAACAAACCAAGATATTCGGCGAACTGGGCATCGGGAGGACCTGGAATGCAGGCATTTTTCTTAGATTCTGGCCCTAAATCATGCGGCACTGGTGTTTTCCTTCCTCAAAAGGCTGGCATTGGCAACAATTTCCAGTCTACCAGAAGACCAGGTACATATTTCACATTTCCAGCACTCGTTAATTTCAATTTAATTACTACTTAATTAACAATAACATAGTGTTAATTTCTTGTTTTCCTTTTTTTTTTTTAATTCAGCTTGTTCTCCTGTTCTCCTTCCTTCCCGGGTTGTCCAAGCTCTCAATCTCAATGTTCGTGAATTAGGCCTCCAAATTTCTCCCCGCCGAGGTTAAACTCTATTTTTGATTAATTTGCTAATGATTTCATTTAATTTAATTTGTTGCTGAAAGGGAAATTCATTAACTTGGTTGCAGACCCCAAAAATAATACAAGAAGTGGAGACTTGAATCCGTTCAATAACAAAAATGGGGGCAAGGATGTATCAACGAAACGTTGTGCTGATAATATTTCGCAGTATGAAAATTGTTCGCCGGAGATATTTCTTCCCAAGGAATGGACTTACTAAAGCTCCGTTGCCCTTTGAAAATTAACTTCATCAATAAGGCCGTCGACGACCTAATTGATTGTTTCCTGCTACCATCCAACCCGGAATTCATAAAAGCAAAAGCGTTAGAATTAGCATTATATTGTGTATGATGATGATTGTGCTGTTAATTCGCTGATAATTGTGTAATGTAGCATAAATAATTTGTAACAGCACAATATGATCTCCATGTGTGATTGATTAATTGTCGTAATTTTCAATAAATAATAAAAATAATCCGTTCACATTTTATTTCTTGTTCATAGTGTTTTACATTTCCTACAATAAATCACCTTATAACATTTTAATTTGTATATCGAGCATGAATCGTGGGACTCAGATTCCTCTAGCATGGTTAAAACCTAATGATATTAGTACACTCTAAGAAATGCAAGATTGATTATATACGACTAGAAGAGAAGATTTCAAAGCAATTCCCTGTTAATTCCATGTTACTTACAAACCTTCCTGACTTATTATCATGAAGAAGAGGGTTCTCACACCAGCACACCCTAGGAGGAGCATCATGAACAAAACTTGCTAGCATGTCTGCACACCTATTCCTTTCACTGCAAATGTGTCACACTCCCATGATTTAGTCTCCATTCAACAAATGCAAACATGATCTAGCCTCCTTCAACAAGTGTAAACAGTCACGAACAATGGTATAACACGGATGGAGTGAATCTACCTCACTATTGAAGAAATATTTCCCGATATTCACTAATTATTGAGCTGGTTTTGTAATTTGTTCGATTTTTGCCACTTTTATTAACCATTGCTAGCTAGATTTAGATTTGCTTAGAAGGCCTAAATGGGTAATTAAGGGGTTGTTTGGCATTGATACTATTTTTTGTTTTCTATTGCAAATTTTATGTCTTTGAAAACAAAACAGTAAATGGAAGCAAGATTTTTATGTTTACATGTTTTTGCAAAATACAGAGACACATGGATGAATAGTAGCTTACATGTTTTTTCGATTCCTTTTTTACTTGTTAAAAAAATAAAAAAACATACAACAAAATTATATATCAAAACATGTTTTTATTTTCAATTTTTTTTTTTTTTTTTAAAAAACAACGAGCCTTAAGTTTTCTAATCGGTGATAGGGGACTCATCGAAGCCCACAATTAACCCATTCATACTTGTTTGAACCAATGAGAAGAGCCAGAGTCCAGATTGCCAAAGCTCTTTCACCGGCCCAAGTCCAAGCAGCTTTTGTTTTGACCTTTGACCTCAACGGTCAACGTAGCTATTTTTGTCCCCAAACCAGCACCCCCAGAAATGGAGATATTTTCATAAGATAGGCAACAAAGTACAGGATCCCCACCCTTATGGATTACTACTACCTATTTACTCTGTAGACTAACATTTTCCGATACTCAGAAGTATTTGCCTCCCTATCTCGGTCGGAAATGGAAGCGACCTTTCTCGGCGCTCATTGCCTCCACCATCGCCTCTTCGCTAACAGACCTCTTCAATATCCAGGTCAGTCTTCCTCTCTTTGGTTCCTTAGAAAACCTAAAAGAAGGGAGTGAAGATGAAAAATAAAGAAAGAAAAAAAGAAATGAGTTAAAGAACCGGTTCGACTTTGAGAGTTTCTGGCAGTTGGCTAATTTAGGCTACTTTGCGTGCTTTTACTGATATTGTTTTTGGTTTATTGAATTTAGGACTCGGTTTGAAAGGAATTTTACTTTACATATTTGTATTAGTGGAGTTTTTACTTGGACTGATAATATTTGTTCTTTTGTTATTGTTATCAACATTAATTCGTTAGTGTGACTTTGATTGGAACTGCTGTTATTAGGTTATAGAGAAACTTGATGATTTTAAAAATGGATTCTCTGTTTTAAATATGTTTCGTTTTCAACTTCATAAAAACTTGAAACCATAAAAGACGTGTTCAAAAATGGGTTAAAAGAGGTCATGTAGAAGTTTAATACATGGAACAACATAATTTTTGTGGAAGGCAATAGACCCTTTAGTAAGTGCTTGTTTAAACGGAATTTTATTTACTGCTTACCTTCTTTTTGGGCATATCTCGGGCCTTTTTTTTGGTTTGCAGATGGATATATGGCTCGTCACCTACGGTTTTATCATCCACTCCATGTCAAACCCCACCATACTCTCAAGATGAAATTGGTAAACCCCAATAG
Source organism: Corchorus olitorius (assembly GCA_001974825.2). Taxonomy (NCBI): domain Eukaryota; kingdom Viridiplantae; phylum Streptophyta; class Magnoliopsida; order Malvales; family Malvaceae; genus Corchorus; species Corchorus olitorius. Next base: position 22,777 of record AWUE01014120.1, read on the forward strand.
TAGCCATTTCATGCTGCCAAATAAAACTTTACAGTCAAGAGAACGTAGAAAATGGTCAACCAATTCTTCAGACCAGCTTCGCAGTGACTATGTAAATGTTGAGCCACCGTCCTCGGAGTCTCTTAGTCTCAATGGTGTTCCTTCAAGTTCTGATGATGGGGCAGATATTTCTAATTTTAATGGTGTTAACAGTATTGAAGCTTCACACGTTAGACCAAAATATTTTAGAAATAGGTTTCTAAACTTTGTGCGCCTGAGTTCTGTCCTGAACAATGCTGCGGAATCATTCTTCAAGAGTGAGATTAGACGCAGGCTATTTGTGACAGCTGTACTGCTTGTTATTAGCCGTGTTGGGTATTTCATTCCTCTCCCTGGGTTTGATAGAAGATTGATACCTCAAGATTACCTTAGCTTTGTCTCAGGGTCTGTAGGTATGTTATATAATCTCTAAACGAAAATATGCACGCAGCACTATGCCATTTAAGCTATTTGGACCTTTTTTTTTCTGCCACTCAAAGTTTGTCTAAGTTAATAAATATGTGGCCATTCATGTTGCTTCTGCTAGATGATCTTGGTGATTTTACTGCGGAGCTTAAACTGTCCTTTTTCCAGCTTGGTATCAGCCCTCAGATAATTGCATCCATACTTATGCAGGTTTGTAACTTTTCATTGGCTATGCCACATTTATTTTCACATTCACGATTCTTTAACTTTCACCCTTTCCGAGATTGCTTTCTGATAACTAGAATATGTGTGGGACTACAAAACAGGTGCTCTGTCATGTTGTTCCATCTTTAGTGAAGTTGCGGAAGGAAGGATTGGATGGCCACGAGAAGATTAAGAGTTATATGTGTGTCTAGTTTTTCATCTCAAGCAGTGAGACGAACCCTTGCTACATATTTTTTAATTGAATTTTTCTTTATAAAGCGTCTTGGAAGTTTATAAAGCATGTTATTTTTCTTACTATCTCAGATGGTGGATTTCACTTGGCTTTGCAATATTGGAAGCTATAATAGTTGCTTGTTATTCTCTTCAATATTCAATTTATGCAGCCAGTTACAGGTACTATGGCAATGCAAGCATGAGATCTACTATGTTCTGATTTTAATAGTTTTTTGCAAGGAATTGGCAGCATGGGAAATATTTAGCCTTTCCTGGAATAATTTGCATGACATGTTAAGTTTATGTCAAAAACACTTTTGCACCAGTGCTCCACGCCCAATTTTATCATTTACCTGCTATATCTCAGCCTTATTTGTTGATTACAGTCTATAACTCTTGCAGGGTCAAGCATGTGATGGTGACTGCTTTTCTGTTGGTTTGTGGTGCAATGACTATGACATGGATATGTGATACGATATCAGAATCTGGATTCGGTATCATTTTTAACATGATTACTCTTTATTTCTTATTCTCGGAGATTCTTATGGACAACCTTTTTCATTTTATGATAACAAGGAGAAATATCCACATTATGTAGAACTAGTGGTTCTTTTCTCTTGAATTTATATTCAAAGATCACTCTGTAAACAGAGCTTTGAAGCAAAAAGATTTATAGGATGTGAGGAGAGCTTACCTGAATGGAGGAAATGATGGGAATTAGTGGTATTCTTCTCATTTAATATACTTACCTTGAGATGGGAAAATATGCAATTACATAGCATTAATTCTTAATTAATGGAACGGAATGCTTACGATAGATGCCCATCGGCTTTAGATGTTGAAAGAGATGCGGTGCATATTGATCTAATGTTTAAGCATTGTCAGCCTCTTAATTGACTGCTTGTTTATGTTTTAGGTCAAGGTTCGTCTCTAATTATATGTGTTGGAATATTAACTGGGTACACTGATACTCTATACAAGATGTTGACTCAGCTCTCAGGTATGTCATATGTTCTTTTTGAGGTCTCACTGCTTTTTAAGTTGGGTGGACCTTTTTTTGCAATATAATTCTTTATCAATGGGGCAAAAACTATGCCAAGGTTTTAAAAGTAAGAAATGGTTAGAGGGCTTGGGTTTTCCTGGAAATTTCTGAATGGTTACTAAATAAGAATACCTTAAGCTCTTACTAGGTCATTATCCCTTTTATGCTGTACCAGCATTTAATTTCATTGTAAGAGTAGGTCCTTTTGTTACCATTCCTACTTCCTATTTTTACAAGAGAGTAATCCAATTAGTGCATTAGCAGAATGTGAGGAATGTGGTGTAAAATGTACCTGTCTCTTAATGATTATGAACATAGAAACTGCCAATTACTCTATTTTTTTGGTGATACATAAGCGAGCATTTATGCTAAGAATTTGTGGGTTTTATTATTGGTTTTCTCTAACCTTTTCTAATTTTCAGTGTATAACCCTGTTAATTTCGATCTGATGTAGGAAGCGCTGTGAGTTGGTGGCCATACATGCTTGCCGTGCTGGTTGTTTTTACTGTAGTTACAATGTGGGCAGTTGTTGTAACTGAGGGTTGCAGGAAAATAAAGTTGCAGTACTATGGATTCAAACTAGCATCTTCTGCAAGGTAACGCCAGTGTACTGCTTAGATATTATCTGCATTCTCTGTGGAGAGAGAGAGAGAAGGCCACGGGTTCAATTTAATTAGTGTACATACCAAGGAAAAAGAGAATTTCATTGGTTTGCTATGGAGACAGGTACCAGACTTAGGAGCTAGGTGTATTAATAGATACACCTGGCTAATGTGAACAATGACTAATATGAACTAAGTTTATAGTTGAACTTTTTTAAGGGGATTGTAACTTTTGCTGGTCGTTCTTTGAAACTAATAATATATGGTCATACGATTTCTTTTTTGACACTTTCTTTTTACAGGGAAGATTCCCCAATTACTGAAGTAGAGCCCTACATCCCTTTCAATATTAATCCATCTGGAATGCAGCCTGTTCTCACCACCACCTATCTTTTAGCATTTCCAAGTATTGTTGCAAGGTAAATGTGCCCAGAAGTTGTTTAATTATTTATTATATTCTTTGTTTAATATCTTTGTTTAGTATCTGTCTATTGTCCTATGCACTTACCTTTAGACCATTATCATTGGATACCCTGCAATTGTCTAACCCAGAGTATTCTTTGCAGTATACTTGGCTCACCTTTTTGGGAGCATGTTAAGGAGATATTAAACCCTGCAACATCCATTGGTGCAGAGCCATGGGTTTACTACTCAATATATGCGTTCTTTGTTTTCCTGTTCAATATATTTGATATTGTAAGTAATTTTGAACCTTGGTGATTCTAAGTTGATGATAATCTGCTTATTGTCAGTTTGTCACTGCAATTGCAAACTAAATTGCTTCTCTTGCCATGATATCTCCTTCTAGCTATTGGTTTCTTAGTTGGGTATCTGAATGCCGAAAGAAAATAAGCCATGTTTTTATTCTACCTATTTAGCAGGACTGATGGACTTCTAGTGAGAAATGTTTGGAAATCATGCACAATATAGTTAATGTTGGATAACAAACTTGATGCATGAAAATGCTTTAGAAAGCTTGTCAAATTTTTGTGTTTTCCTATCATCATTGACAATGGAAGCATAGGGATAATTAGATGCTTCAGTTCTTACAACAAAGCATAGTAGTGGCTAATGCTAGCAGTATTTCAAATTCAAAGTTGGGTCCACTGGCTTATGATTCCATTTGTATACAATAGTGCTAAACTTTGAAATCCACGTTTTAATGCATTTATGTATTTGTCTAAAGACTCGTATACCTTTGGCCCTGATAAACTTATTCTGGTACTTATTGCTTCATCTTTCTGTTTTTTATTTGCATTGAAACTCCTCTGTAGGCCAATTTGCCAAAGGAAATTGCAGATTACCTAAATAAGATGGGTGCCAGGATACCAAATATAAAGCCTGGGAAGGCTACTATTGATTATCTCACAAAGATTCAGGCATCAACTCGTTTTTGGGGTATGTTTCTGTCTTGGAAATGATGACCATATGTAATTTGAAATTTTATGCCAGTGTGAGGGACTCATTGCTATATGCTGAAACTACTTGCCCTGTCATGTGGGCGCTTGGCTGTTCTTTTTTGATCTGCAGGAGGGTTACTGTTAAGTGTTTTGGCAACTACATCAACCATACTAGATCATTACTTGCGAAGTATCAATGAGGGATTTTCAATTGGGTTTACATCAATTTTGATAATTGTAAGTACGATTGAAGTTGGGTTTACATCAATTTTAATAATTAAAAATACAGTTCTATTGGCTTGTTTGTAGATGCATTGAAGTTCTGACCTCTCAGTTTGATAACAATGTTTAGAATACTTGTTAGGAAGTCGGAACATTACAACGATTTCAGTAAATTGCTAAGAAAGAACTGTTCTTATGAGCAAATATGTACAGTTTTGCATTCTTTCTAAAGGCATTTCAACAATATTTTTTTGATTAGGTGGGTTCCATAATTGAGCTAAGAAGATCCTATCAAGCATATAATGTCATGCCAAGTTTAAGCAAAGCTCTAAGGCGCTATGGGGTGTGACATTTCAAGAGACTCTTCCCGACCTGTAAGGTATTAATTTATATTTTACATTATTTTTACCTTTCAAAATTCATTCTCTATACTGGCAAATGATCTGGAAACTTCATTCCCATGGTGCAGAAATACTCCTCGAGAAGTCGGTATTGGTTTAATTTTGTGGCACCTTGAATTAAACATTGGGTCTCAGATTACACAAACTTGTATAAATTGAGCTGCTGCTTTGGGGAGTGAAAGATATGAAGCCATTATCAAGTCAATCAACTCATCTCACAAGCAGGTTCAGTTTCTTCTGAATCCTCATTTTTTGATCCGGAAACGGCTTCATTAGGCATTAGCATTGGAGAAAACCAAAGAATGAGGATTAGGCTTAGCTGATATACAAAAGGCTGCAGCATGTTTCTTTCTGCCCAAGAATAGGGAAGGGACGAGATACCCTGATTTTATAATTAGATAGGAGTTGTAGATTAATGTCTGTTGTAAGGTAAGGCAATTTGATGTAAAATGTTGGTAGTCCTAGTCTCCTAGATACACAGGACATGGTTAAATTGAGAGCGAAAGAGGCTGTAATTTTGTTTTAATCCTTCATATTAACACACAGAGCTGATTGTCAGAGGAATTTATAGACTACGTAAATATATATTTTTTTATACTTGGGATCGAAACTAAGAGTTCAACACTCTATCCGTATGCCAAATGCTTGATGGCAGACTACGTGATTTGTATGAATTGAATTGTTATATCGTTGCTTGCTTGTTGTAATTTATGCGTATTTAACAACTATTACCCAAGTTTAAGATAATTAAGATCTTATAAATTTTTTCCTTTTGGTAGGTAATTAAAATCTTCATGGCCTGTTTGGTCGGTGTAAGGTTCCTTATCCTTGTACTTCCTCCGTTGATGAAAGGCACGTGAGGTGGCTCACGTGATTCGTCACTCCCATTATTCGTATTCCTTTCCGGTTTGTTCTCATCCCGCCCAAACAGAATTCAAAGTAAAACCCTTATTTTCAAAAAAAAAAAGAAAAAAGTAAAACCCTATCCCCAATTCCCTATCGGAGAAAATGGAATTAACGGAAGGAGGAAGCTCGGAAATGGAGTTTACAGAGATCGAGACGACCGCTGAGTGCTTGGACGGCTCCGTCATCTTCCACGTCGTCAAAGACGCCATTGGTTTCGTTCTCTACATGCACCAGCAAATCCCTTCGTATGTTCTCTCTCACTCTTTCCTTCCATTACTCACAAATTGAACTGCAAAAAAAAAAACAAAAAATCACAAATTTCTGGATTTTTCTCTATGAATTGGATCGAATATCTCCTTCCAAGTTTCTTCATCGTTTTCCTGAATAATAATTTGTTGTTAACTTTGTTTTTCTCTTTCTTAAAAGTTTTTTTTTTTTTTTTTTTGAGAAATTCTTAAGCATATCTATTTCAGTTAATTATTTGTTTTTGGGATACACTAATTACAGAAAATAATTAAATCAATACTATATATTCAGCGTTTTGCAGGATATCAGCCTTGAATTTGACTCCATGCATACTGAATACAAAGAGTTGGTATGTTAGCTTTGTTGATTCAATTGTATGCTTCTTTTTCTTTTTAGTTTTGGCACCCTAAAAACTTGTTAGTTTTAGGAGATGGATCTTACAAAAACTGAGGTAAAGGCTTCGTTGCGGTTGCGGAGGAAGCACATTGGCAGAATGAGAGAAGTTAAACAAGGGATCAGAAGGATGGAGAAGTTCATGAATACAGTTTCAAGTCTTCAAAATGCATTGCAATTGATGATAAGGGAGATGTCTAACATCCAAGAGGTTATTTTGGTTCTTGGGGCGAGTCCAATTCGACCTCTGCATATTTATCAGATGTATTTCTCGCATGCAAATGCTGCTCCTTATGCTGAAGCTGATTTCATTAAAGGCAGAACAGCGGAAGTGCTTTCAAGGAAGGTACTTTATAGGTCCTCTTTCAACTTCCTTGTAAAAATTGTACATGTTTTGGGACATGTAAGGAGTTGTTCTGTTTTACAGGCTATTAGGACATTGATTTCAAAAGGTGCAGGTTCTAGTTCCTATCCAGGTAAATTACTCTGAACATATTTTGTTGTTAATTGCAAGTGAAACGGTGGAAGTTAATCTGATGGTTGTCTGTGTTATTGTGTTTTAGGTGCTACCAAGTTGTTTCTAATGGTTAAAGCTCCCGCCTCACTTAATCTGCCTTTGCATTTTCTTCCCAAACGTGACTTCAGATACAGCAAAAAGGTAAAATGAAGCTAAACAGGTGTGCAACCATGATTGGAAAATTTTGTTTGCATTCTGAGGTCATCTAAGAATCCTCATAAAGTACAATTTACCAAATCGTTTACAACACACTAGTGGTGGATATATGCATGTTTATTTCCATTTTTATCTTGTTAATGCATTCTATCTTTCCCAGATTGTGCCTTTCAGACTAAGGTTTAGATGCAGAACCCAAGGTTTGGAGATGGATGCTTCTAATCTTGGTTCACAGTCTGGCCAATCAACAGGATTGATAGATTCTTCTTCAAATGATCTCATCTGGTATGGGGATTCATAAATTGTTTGCATCTATCTTATTTGCTTTGTACCATAGTTGCTTTGAAGTGCTGTAGCTCAGAGATACCTTCTACTAGATCCCTCTTCTATTCTAGATAATAAATGTTGTAACAAACAGGGGAAACTTTATTTGTTAAGTTTAGGGAAAACTCCAGATGATGCATATCTTTGGAATGAACTTTGACCTATTGCTGAACTAATAGTAGGAGATTTGGTCATTGTGATCCATAGTCCAAATATGACCTTAAAAATGGTTTGTCTTCCAAGTTTCCCATTGACATTGATAACGTAGTCCCTCTAAACTCTCCAGCCATATGTTGAGGTTATACTTTCTTAGTTCCAGTGTGCAAAAGGTGATTCCTAGATATGATTATGTCTGGCCACTTATTCATTCTATCATGTTGTTTTCCACACATTTACAAAATGAAAACGTGGCAGTCTTATTGGCCTGAAGCTTACATAGCTGGGGAAGCCGGTGTCACATACGGTTCAAAATTCACTCAAATTATACTAGCCCAACCTTGCTTACACATATTATTGTTGCAGGTTTCAATGCCGGCATGCAATAAAGGGCATAGCTTTCAAGACACCAGAAGAAGAATGAGAAAGTTCATGTTACATAGTGGAAGTCTTGTGTTCCTGCCATTACCTTAGCACTATAATTTTCATATGCATACATGTAAGAATTTGTAAATATTGATAACCAAAGCTGCAAGTTTGAAGGTTGTAATTGTAATTGACAACAGATTATTGCACTCAACTTCAACTCTTGTGTTGTATTACTATATGTGATTGAATCGAATTAATTTTGTAGCTTTAAAGAATCTGCAGAGCCTTCCTTTCTTTGTGGCCAAAAAAAAAAAATTCGATAATCATTGACTCTTGAAGGCGTTGGTCAACTAATCTTAACTTTCCGGCCCAACCCATAAGTTAAGTCGACAACTTGACTGGGTTATATAAGGGCCCGTGTCTGTTTTAGGCCTTAAGGGCCCAAGGCTGAAGGTCGGAGCTGAGAACTGGGAAGTAAGTAAGGAAACTCGAGAGGAGAAAGGGCGGTTTTTCTAGCAAGATCGATGAACTGAACCCTCTCTGGTTTCTGCAAACTCTCCATCTTTCTTTTCTCCATAGCTCTAAACCTACACTCTCTGAATCCAGTCGTGAATACATACAACTTAAAGGTATCGTTTTAGTAAAGTAAAACAAATCAAATACACAGAAAGAAGCCATGAAGTTCCAAATCGAAGACGTGACAGTCTACTTCCCCTATGACAAAATCTACCCGGAACAATATTCTTACATGATCGAACTTAAACGAGCTTTAGACGCCAAAGGCCATTGCCTTCTCGAGATGCCTACCGGCACCGGCAAGACCATCGCCTTGCTCTCTCTCATCACCAGCTATTCTCTCTCCAAACCCCAAACCCCCCTTAAGCTTATTTACTGTACCCGCACTGTCCACGAGATGGAGAAAACATTGGCCGAATTGAAGGTTTTGCACAATTACCAGGTCAAGCACTTGGGTCCTCAAGCTAATATTCTTGCCATTGGGCTCTCTTCCAGGAAGAATTTGTGCGTCAATCCGACCGTTTTGGCAGCGGAGAATCGGGATTCCGTCGATGCCGGGTGTAGGAAGCTGACCGCGAGTTGGGTTCGAGCCATGGCTGCGGAGAATCCCAATGTGCCTACTTGTCAGTTTTTTGAGGAGTATGAGAAAGCCGCTTCTTCTGCCGTGTTGCCATCCGGCGTTTACACCCTTCAGGTAATCAGTTTTTCTTCTCCTTATAATCATTTTGAAGAGAAATGTATTTTATAAAAGCATGATTTTGCAATCAGGTTTCAATAGTCAACTAAGTCTTGTAATTGATGCTATATTGCCTTATAATTGATGCTACCTTTTAAAATCTCTGTTTTAAACACCTTTTTGTAGGACTTGAGGGTTTTTGGGAAGGAGAAAGGCTGGTGTCCTTACTTCCTGGCGAGACACATGGTGCAATTTGCACATGTGGTTGTTTATAGCTATCAGTATTTGCTTGATCCAAAGGTAGCTGGGATTATATCCAAGGAAATGCAGAAGGAGTCTGTTGTGGTGTTTGATGAGGCACATAATATTGACAATGTGTGTATTGAAGCGCTTAGTGTTAGTGTTAGAATACAGACACTTGAAGGAGCTACGAGGAATCTTAGTCGGATAAGTCAAGAGATTGAAAGGTATGTACTTTGGATAATTTTTTATCACGTTTTTAATTCAATTTACATTAGAGGGTGAAACCAACAAGCAGGGGACTAAAACTTGTGAATTTTAAGGTATTGGATTGGGGACTGTCTTTTTCATTATCCCAATATATACGTGCTCCAGTATCTTTCTAATTTGTTAAGGGTAATTGTTAAATTAATTCTTGAGTACGTTATCTCCTAATTTCTAAAGATCAAAACTATATATCTTTATTTAAATTGCATATAATGGTGGGAAGGTTCAAGGCCACTGATGCAAGCAGACTGCGTGCTGAGTACAACCGACTTGTAGAGGGTTTGGCAGTGAGAGGAAACCTGCCTAGTATGTGAAATAGAATTCATTTTTGCGTGCATTCTGATCTCTGTTCCTTTAACTTGATGATATTCCTAGTTCATCAATGTCACTTTCTTCTCTTATGCAGTTACTGATACCTGGCTTTCCAATCCTGCCTTGCCTCAAGATATTCTAAAGGAGGCTGTGCCTGGAAACATCCGTCGAGCTGAGCACTTTTTGCATGTTCTACGTAGATTAGTTCAGTATCTGAAAGGGCGATTGGATACAGAAAATGTTGAGAAAGAAAACCCAGTTAACTTTGTTGCCTCTATTAGTAGTCATGCTGGAATTGACCAGAAAACATTGAAGTTTTGTTATGACCGTCTGCATTCACTAATGATGACTCTAGAAATAACCGATACAGATGAGTTCTTACACATTCAAACAATATGTGACTTTGCAACTCTCATAGGCACTTATGCTCGTGGGTTCTCAATTATTATTGAACCTTTTGATGAAAGAATGCCCCATATTCCAGATCCTGTCTTGCAGGTTGGTCTTTTTCTTTTTCCCCTTTTCTGAATTATTGATATGCCATCGGAAAACTTCCAAAAACACTCAACATAAGGGTTTTATATCTGCCATTAACTTGTACTGGTGATAATTTCCTGAAGATCCACATATTTTGACACCATGATTTTGAAGCTTCACTCTGTATTGTTTTGTGGAATACGAACCTAAAGCTGACAATTTATCCCATCTTTTAATTCCATACTTGTTTAAGATGTCCAATTTCATCATATCTATCTGCCAGAGGTTGTGATGTAGATGCTTTGCCTTCCATGTTGACATTTATTTATGCTCCTACTCATTTTAACTCACGATATCTCATATACCAATTGTCTTCATGATTTGGCATGCCAGCTTAGCTGTCATGATGCTTCTCTTGCCATAAAGCCTGTGTTTGACCGATTCCAGTCAGTTGTTATTACTTCTGGCACGCTTAGCCCAATCGATCTGTACCCTCGCCTTCTTAATTTTCATCCGGTTGTTAGTCGTAGCTTTACAATGTCCTTGACAAGAGAGTGCATATGTCCGATGGTTCTTACACGTGGAAGGTTAGCAGATACAATCTTTTGCATTTGCTTGCTAATTTTTGCAAGTTTGTAACTTTTGAGTGATTAAAGTCTTATGATTAGTGTTAAGCCAATTACCATTTTCTTTGTTCCTGCAGTGATCAACTTCCTGTTAGTACCAAATTTGATATGAGAAGTGATCCTGGTGTTGTGAGGAATTATGGTAAGCTCTTGCTGGAGATGGTCTCTGTCGTCCCTGATGGAATTGTATGTTTCTTTGTCAGTTATTCATACATGGATGGAATTATAAACACTTGGAATGATAGTGGAATTTTGAAGGTGAGTAGTTTTGCGGGCTCTCTTGCTATCAAATATACAAAGAAGTTAGACATTGTTTTCTCCCGTATGTTCTCCACTCTTTCTTTCTTTTATTGCTTCTATATAGCGGATCGGTTAACTTCTTGATGCAGATGTATATCCTTGTTCATGTTAAAATGTTTATTGATCTATCACTTGTAGGAAATAATGCAACATAAGCTTGTCTTCATTGAGACACAAGATGTTGTTGAAACCACATTGGCTCTTGACAATTATCGCAGGGCTTGTGATTGTGGAAGAGGTGCAGTTTTTTTCTCTGTTGCCAGGTACCATAGATGCTGACATTTGAACTTTTAAATCCTTTTTTATTAGAGCATGCAGTTGGAATATGTTTGTGTCCATAGACAGGGTGGAAAAGTTTCCAGTTATTACATTGTGGTCATTTTAAGTTGTTTCTATCTTTGGTGCCAAATAATCAAAAATAGTTTTCTTTATGAAGTATTTTGTTTAACTAGAAAGATAGGTGGTATAACTTATCACATTCTAATGAAATCACCTTGAATGCTGATGTATGTTACAGGGGAAAGGTTGCTGAAGGTATAGATTTTGATCGACATTATGGCAGACTAGTAATCATGTTTGGTGTTCCTTTCCAATATACTTTGAGCAGGTGAGTTTCATCACAAAATTATGCTTCCAGTTTCCATTTTGCTCTTTTTGCACTTGTAGGCATATGCCATGTATAGACACAACAGGGTATTCATAGTAACGATGTTGTCATAAGGTACATTTTTCTTGCATGCTTGTCAATAAACTTTCTGTCCTTGCAGAATATTGCTTGCAAGGTTGGAATACTTACGAGACACTTTCCAGATAAAGGAAGGAGATTTTCTTACTTTTGATGCCTTGGTATAATTCTACATCCATCTGGTCAGCAAAGAAATTTGCATTTACTTGACTGTGTAGTCTTGAAGTCTTCCTGTGTGAGATTGACTAATCTGACTTTATTGTGCAGAGACAAGCTGCTCAATGTGTTGGCCGAGTCATCCGTTCTAAGGCTGATTATGGGATGATGATATTTGCTGATAAAAGGTATATATCTATAAAGTACTCATTTCACAGTATTTGTTTACCAATCTATTTCTTTCTTAGAAATCGTTTTGTTTCTTTCATACTTATAGCTAGTAAGGAGCTTAACTACGGTTCTGTCAGATGACAATTGCCCATTTTACGTTGTGATTTCTAGTCTTACTTGACTTTTTTGGTTGATGAAGTCTTGAGATGAAATCTTTGTTTCTTGCATTCTCGACTCACATTCTGAATTAGTAATTGAATTAAATTTATGCAGGTATAGCCGACATGACAAACGCTCAAAATTGCCAAGTTGGATACTTTCTCACTTAAAAGATGCAAACCTGAACTTAAGCACTGACATGGCTCTGCATATAGCAAAAGAGGTGTGTCCCTTTTCCTCTTTATTGAATGTTAACGCTTGGAGAAAAAAACAATTGCCTTGTAGAGTTCAATGTAATTGGATAAATATAAACTACCTAAACATAAGTTTGCTCTGATGTAGTCATATATAGCTGGATCAAGGATATAATAATGAATTGGAGTTGTTTTCGACATTGAATATGTAATCGTTGGTAATATATTTATTGGTCTCAAACTTTGGGTGGCAGTTCCTAAGAAAGATGGCTCAACCTTACGACAAGATGGGGGGCAGTGATAAGAAGACATTACTATCACAAGAAGATTTGGAGAAAATGGGTGATGGAGGCATGCAAGAAATGTTGTATTAAGGATTCCCTCCGGCCTCCGCCATCTACAGAATTTTGAGTTTCTTCTTTGTTGTGTATAATATATAATCCATCTTATTCTTCAGGTTCTTCTTCATCTTTAACTATTTCCAACCAAGTCCTGAAATTTTGCCACCCTGTTCTTTTTTTTTTCTCGCTGGGAGCTGCAATGTGTACTATATTTTTGTTCAAATTAAACCATATATTGAACCCTTTTTTATCCTTTTGTGAAGACGAAATATGATGAAAGAGAGGTGTCTGCTGAAAGCTATTTTTTTTTTTTTTTTTCATAGTTTAAAATATCTACGTAAACCTATATATGGCACCAACAAGTTTTGCTTTGGCTTAATGAGCAAAAAGGCCCATGAACTTACACCGAATCGTCAAATTAGCCCCTGAAGTTTTATTTTGGCCAAATAAGCCCCTGAACTCTTAAAAAAAACCAAATAAGCCCTGTTGCCAAGGCTAAATGCTCAAACAAGGACTAAACGTTTTAAGATTTTCTCAAATAAGGATCGAAAAACACAGTTTCAACAAATTAGAAAACATACTTAATATTTTTTACAAATTGGATACAATATAAATTAATACTAGTGGGTGAGATATATATAAATTGAAAAGCATACGATAATTTTATATCATATTACATTTAATGAATTTATTTTGATTAATAGGGTTTGATTTTTAACTAGTATGATAATATCATTTTTTATCAAATTTAACATGTATGCATGGGAAGAATTGGTTTTCATTTAAAAAGATTCCCTAATTTGTAAAAATTTGCTAAGTATGTGTTCTAATTTGTTGGAATTGTGTATTTTTATCCTTGATTGAGAAAATCTTAAAACGTTTAGTCTTTATTTGAGTATTTAGCCTTGGGAACAGGGCTTATTTGGCTTCTTTTAAGAGTTCAGGGGTTTATTTGGCCGAAATAAAAGTTCAGGAACTTATTTGATGGTTCGATATAAGTTCAGGGGCCTTTTTGCTCATTAAGCCGTTTTGCTTTTGGTCATAGATCTTTCAGTCTCAATCTCTTATCAAATTGGTAAATGGTCTACTTTGAGTCTTTGACAAATGAGGTTCTTCCATTTCTTATTTTCCATTTCTATTTTATGTTAGATTACAATTTAAGTAATTATGATTACTGTTTAAGCTCATATATATATATATATATCCTTGAATACCTTGATTAACAAAAAATAGAAGACACGAAAGAAGAAAATAATCTACTCAGTTATGTAAACGTCAACTTTAGTTATACTTATATCATCATAATACTGTGTGGCCTGTGGCCAAAAAAAAAAAATTCATCACAATACTGTAAAATTTAAAAGTCAGAATTAGGTGATCGATCTAATCTTTTCCAAAATTTACATATATAATATAGTACTATAGTGGAGTAATTCTCTAATTTATTTATATTTTGTTTATTTTTAGAATTGAGGTATTATTTGATTTATGGCCCTCTTCACCTCCATTATGCTTACTTTCTTCCCGTTGACATTATCCTTCACCTGCCATTCAAAACACACCCACCATAACTGTCAGTCTTCCCTAAACCTCTAATTAATTAATTAATAATAATAAATTAAAACTTAATCAATTCCAATTTTTATTAATAATTACCTTGGCTCTCAACTCAGCCGCGAACACCCCATTATTCAAAGATGACTGCACAGCCGTTATTTCAATCCGGAGCTGTTCCCTTAACATCTGCATTATATCCAGCAACAACCCTTCCCTATACGCGCATTGCAACTCCAACAACGCGTCGCTTTCTATTATCGACACCTCCACCGTCGTCTCTGCCGTCGGATGCGGTGGTGACTCCACCGTCTTTGGCTTCGCTCCTCCCCCACTCCCTTCCACTATCCTCATCTTCCTTTTATCTGACCCTGGTCCCGGCCCCAACGACCGTGCCCTCTCTGGAACCGTTACCCCACTTCTCTGATCCTTGGAACCACTCGTCTTCTGCAGTGAATCGGCCGACTTCGGCCGTTGGTTATGATCAACTTCCATTTGCCTGTTACGAGCCTCGAGTTCTTGAATCTTTTTACGTAACTGTTTCACGTACTCTATGGTGTCCCCCAGTATGGATGCTTTATCCATTTTCGTAACGAAGGGAACCAACGATCTCAATATAATGAACCGCTCATTAAGCTTCTCGCGGCGGCGCCTCTCCGCGAGCACGTGGTTGGCGCTGAGCTCGTCTTGAGGGGTGCCCTTGCGGAAGCGAGCGCCGGGTTCGGTGTCACGTGACTTGGGGGAGTTCTCGTCGCGGTATTTACTGTGGAGGAAAGGAACGCTAAATAGAATGTACTTGAGGAGCCACTGGGAGGTGCCTTCGACCGGGACGTGGATGTGGTGGTCCGAACGGGGTGTCCACTTGGCAAATGCTGATTGGGTCGAGTATTCTGTTGACGATGATTCAGCCCACCGAGTTGGTTGGTTTTGGAGAATGGTGGATACGGTCTGAGAATAGTGTGTGTCTTCTTGCGACAGTTCATCCAATGTCGCGGGCCCTACATATCAAGAACACAGATTCATTATTAGACCAACAAAACACCATAGTAAAAGAAGATTTCTCCATAAATGTTTGATTATCAGTATGATTAATTGAGAGACAGATTTTCATGGAGTCAAATCACATAAGATAATGAGAGAGCTTTTTGTCAACGTAAACCCTTGAATCTATTGTTTGGGTTAGTTGAAATTTCACTTCGGCAAGTTGGAAAATAGAAACCAACTAATTGAACTCCATTCATTTTTCTTCAGTACGCTGAGAAGAAGATTTATGACAGGCAAAGTGGGTGACAGGTGGGCTTCTGTTTCAGAGTTGAGACAAACTCTTTGTCTGGAGCCCTAAAATCAAAGAGTTCCACTTTCAGGACACTTTACTTTCTTTAAAAAGCTCGTTGGTCTTGACACGTCCTATTGCATGCAGTGAAGGCCATGTGCAGCGGGCCGTGCATGGACAGGGACTTATAGTTTTCATTTATTATCATCAAGCTGATCATCAGAACGCTGATCGATTTGGTCCAGAATTTAGGAAACCAAATTTATTTTCGCTTTGATTTTGTTTAGTTAATCTTCAACTAAGATTCTTTTAGTAGACAGGTGAGTTAAAGAATGTATTTATAACGAATCCAACTACCATTAAATATCATTTTACCTGAAGAAGGTGGTTGAAAGCTGCAGCTCATCGGATCTTGTACCATTTGCCACCTCCTACTTGACTCAGCTCTAAACGAGTCAGCTCGTCGCTGTTGCTCTGCTGGGTTCCCTGTTTGACTCACTGTTAACATGTGAAAATCTGAGTCCAAGTTATTCGATGCGTCGTCTGGTGACCCCAGCCTTATATCTTCCGACATTTCCAACTGCATTAGCTCGCTTGGCTCCGCTGCTACTGCTTGAGCGTTTTGTGGGGGAACTTGGCGGCTGTTTCGACCCGTTTCGCCGGAATCCGATTCGGGCTCTTCTTCTTCTTCCTCCTCCTCCTCCTCTTCGTCTTCGTTTTCTTCTTCTTCTTCATCGTCTTCTTGGTTAGTAATTGCTGGAGGGTCTGCTGCGGCGTACATGGGAGGAATGGAAGGGGAGTGGAAGCGGGTGTGGTCGGAGGAGGTGGCGGGGTTAGAGGTGGAGTGTTCGGAGAGAGCAGGTTTTGGTGGCGGAGGATTTTGGTCATTGAAGAACGTTTTTACATGTTGAACTAACCCTAAATCCTCTTGCACCTGATCAAACACGAAGTTTCTTCATATGATATATAATCTTTTTCATGTAAAAGTTGTACAATAATGGAACGAAAAGGCAAGTCTATTTACCTTTTCTGTAGTGCCAAATTCAACAACGCCATCAAGAAGAGGAATGCAAAGCACAGTCTACAAAAATAAAACAGCAAAAATGGGTCATTAATTCTAAATCTTGATTAAAATACATTTACAATAAGAAATTTTTAATTATTTGCATGGCTCAGTAAAAAGATACCTGAACACGAGCACTCTGTTGCCACCCATAAGGAATCATTAATTTGAATTCACAAACAGAAAGATGCAGGTAAAGTTAATTAGTGCACTGAATTGAAGCGAAAGATACAAAAAAACAAAGAAATTAATGCTCATTCAATCCATTGCAGTTCTGAAAACTAATTTCTTCATGAAATTAATTGCTATGGTAATCAAAGTAAAGGAAAACGTAATGATATCTTATCATGATGAGATACCTTGGCAAGAATAGCTCTTGAAAACGTTTTGCTGTCAACCTCATTTGCACCCGTGAGCCATACATGCTGCCTCCTTGCATATGCCTTCCCTGGTAACCTAGACATTTGTTTAATGATGATTTTGTAATTATATATATGTTTTGCAGAAGACTAATCAATGTACATCATATTTATATCAATTAGCCGAATCTAGAGTATCAAAGACAAGAAATATTGTCACTATACTTCTTTGATCATCATTTAATAAAAATCAGCCCAAAGTAGAGAAACAGTAAGGCAGATTCTTGGTAGCTTATAATAACTTGCAAATGAAGACATTAATTTTAGATTTCTGTAAATATAGTAGCTCAGTTATTTTCATGTCCAAAACACCAAAATTCAAAATTTCTGCAGCATGATATATATAATGAGGCTGCTGTAAAAAGGATTTGTAGGCCTAATAAGTGCAAGTTCATAGTAAATGATCTTATCTTGGAAAAGTTTTGAAGCAATGATTAATTACTGTGGGTTTTAAAGGGTTAAGGAGCATTTTGGTTCTTTTTGCCGAAGTTGCATTCCCATAGTAGAAAAAATTGGGTGACAGTGAATAAATATTTAGCATCTACTTATATATACTTCATGCTACTTTATCCATTTCAAGTCATTTGACGACAGTTTCTGGAATATATTCCTCTTGGGCACTTTTTCAGTCTTAAATTTTGTCAAAAAGACAAACATATTCAAATAAGCAAGAGTTAACTTTCTGTATTAAACTGCAAAAAACACACGGGAATCTCATAAACCCTTCCTAAAATTGAAGAAGAAGACGCTATAAAGGCTCTCACCTAACCTCTTGTAAAGGCATATCAACCCTGAATCAATGCCTTAAAACCAAGACACAGATAGATCAACTTTTTCATCATAGGACAAAAGACTTGTATGTAACTAAATTTACACTCTTTTTATATCATATATAGGAATTGAATTAATGGCAAAAGAAGGAAAAAAGTTTTGATCCAAAAGTTTGAATCCCGACCATTAGATTAAAATTAAAGGAGCCTTAATTTTTCATCAATAATGGAGGTATGGACATGCATCAATTCAATAGCTGAAAATTACTGCTGCCACAACGAATTCTAACTGTCTCATTTACTCTTCTATACCATTCAAGTAATTACAGTCCCACAGCGACCGATGAATAATTTCTAAATTATTCACTAGGTAATGAATTAGGAAGAAGAGCTATGGACTATGGTATATATATACTGATACTCCATGATTATGATCATTTGCTTTAATTTGCTCTCTTCAAATAGGGAAAAGAAGAATTAAAGTGAGTGCTAAATATGATAAATGTCCTACTATCTTGGAATGGAAAAATTTTGAAATGGTTAATAAAGAGGATTTAAAGCAAATGGGAAGGAAATAGGCAGCATAGAAAATTTTCTGCCTACTGACAAAGAGTGAAAAACAAAATAGATCATACCACCCATAAGTTTTTTCTACTTTTACTTGCAGATTCGACCACTTAAGTTTACTAAAATAAGTACATTCACATTAAAGTTAACGGAAACAAGTTAAAATGAATGGATGGAGAAAGAAGAGAGCGCACAAAAGTCAATTTGGCTAAAATAGCAAGCTATGTGAAGAAAAATTAAAGCCATTTTGTATATATTTGTATGGGATTAACGGCAGAAAGAAACTTACCCTACTCCGGGAGGAAAAGAGAAGGATACACACATCAAATAGAACCACTCCGACTCCGTCAAGTCCTCCGGCGATAACGCTGCACACGGCCGCCGGGCTGGCTGGTTCGTCTCTCCGGCAGACAATGAGTCGTAGAGCTCTCTAAGCTGCTGGCTCCTTTGTAAAGACGCCTCCTCCGCAGTAACCTCCATGGGTTGCACTGTTTTTCTAGTCTTAATTGCTCCATTGTAGTATCCGTCTGCCCATACTAAGATCCTAAAACACAATCAAATCGATCCATCAATTATAACAAATTAGTTAACTGTATTTCAGAAGGACGTGATTGGTTTTTAATTTGTGAAGGAAATAAATAAAGGTTTACTTTACCCTTGTTGAGGACAAAGTTGCCAGAAAAGACTGTACGTCCATTGAACTGATTGCACCGCCGCCTGCAACATATTCTGAAGCCTGCCACTAGGCGGCGCAGCCATATTAATCTTCCCAAGTCTTCACTCACTACTTTACTTTACTCACTCAAAGATTCACTTGAGTTTCAAATTTGAGCAAGAGAATATATATTAATGTATGAAAAGAAAAAGAAAAGAAGAAAGAAAAATTCCCTTTTGGAGATATTTAAGATTATAAATAAGGAAACAGAAAAGAGAATCACAATTAATCATCCCATTATGATTTCCAGCTGAAAATTAAAGAACCACCCTTAAGTCCACCCAACTGCCAAAAGCATAGAAAAAGAGAAGGGTAGACAAGAAAAGTCCGAGGAAGGAAGACAAGGTATATATATCAGAAGAAGATGAAGAAGAAGAACAGGTGAGAGAGAGAGAGAGAGAGAAGAAAGAAAATTTAAAAAAAGGTAGATGATGACTTTGAGGAGAGATTTATTGTAGTTGCCCAAGAACTGATCAGTGACCCACACTTAATTTGTAGGATGGAATCGAAAAAAAAAGAAAAAAAAAAGGGAAAACCAGATGGAATTGATGAATTTGAAGGGTCGTTAGCTTAAAGTTGAGAAAAAAATAAATGAGGAGTGGCAGAATAGAAGTAGTAGTAGTTAGGGTTTATAAGTAAGTGAGAGTAATATTAATATTGTTGAAAGTTGAAACTGAAAGTTGCAAGGAAAAAGAGTCTGAGAAATGAGGGATTTGACTGGTCGGTCTACCAGACAGTTTGATGAAAAGCTGACAAATAAATAAGTGTTGCGATGCGATCGTGGATTTTGTTAGTTGCGGCTTGCGGTGGTCTCGGGCTCGGTCGCACTTTTGGCGTTGCCTACGTGCGGTGCGTGCGTATTCGGGTTTAAATTATCCAATCGGATGCTTTGCTTTTAGCGTCGCGTCGCGTGTGGGTCTTATATCTTTTTTTGTTCCAAGTGGCGTGGGTCTTAAATCTTACTAATAGCTGGCCAAGACTGGGCGTTGGACAGAACTGTTTGTTTCGTCATCAGTCATCACATTAAAAGGGCTATTCCTTTTTTTTTTTTGAAGGATTAAAAGGGCTATTCCTAATTGGCTGTGTGAAGTTCAAATATAATCAATCTACCATAACTTTTTACTGTTAATTAATCAAGGGATTTCATTCTTTCCCTACTTGCCTAATTCTAGATTGAAAGAGATCAGGCCAAAAAAAAAAAGGTTTGAAAGAGATTAATTTTGAACTAACAAGACTTGAGATTAATGGCTTAATATACTTAAAACTCTTAAAATCAATAAAAATATCATGATATTAATTATTTCTCTCTTCATTAGTAGTAATTTAGTACTATATAGCATTAGTGTAGAAAGGAGATTAATGACACAATTAGCAAAAAAAAGAAAGTTTAATACTTGATAATTTTTTTAAAACAATATATAATTTGAAACAAGAAAATGTTCCTAAGATGACACACTTGATGTTAGTCATGTTTACTTTGGTATACATATAAATGGTGCCACATACTCCATATTTAGACACCTTTAAACTTTCCCTTGATAAATTACCAAAAAATTTATATTTTTTCCTCAAACAACCCATTTCTTCACATGTTTCTTGGATTTTTGCTGTTGTTTTTACGTAATTAAGGATTTTCTTGTTTCTTTTCTAAAAGTAAAATTTAAGGTTTAGTTAGTTATTTGTATATTATAATTAATATATTGGTTCTATTGCTCAACATGTTTCGATTGAATATTTTTATGAAATTTTGATAATTACCCTATTAAACTTTGATAATCACGCTATCAAATTTTGATAATTACCTATGAAATTGTGATAAACTCTATATGAAATTTTGATAACCTAACTATGAAATTTTAATAAACCTTCCTATGAAATTTTGTAACCTTCCTATGATTTTTGATAATCTCCTTATGAGATTTTGTTAATCTCCCTATAATTTTTTGATACTATAGTATGAAATTTCGACAATCTCAGGTTGAGCTCATCTATTTAGTACTATATAAATCATTCATAATAAGCTCTTCATAAGAACAAAAGCAAACAATCATCAAAATTTGTACACACGTTTGAAACTTCAACTCCTTTGAAAAATCGAAAATGAAGAAAATAATTTACTTTTTTTTTTACTTTTTTTTGGCAATCTAATCCGGTTTAGCTCTTGTAGTATGATTATACGTTTAAAAATTTAACTCCGGTTTAGTTCTTATAGTTGAAATGAATTTGATATAATTATGAGATTTTTTTGGGGTGAAATATAATTATGAGATTTTGATGGTAACTGGTTGATAAAAAAACTAGTCTAGCTATTAATAAAAATCATATAATATAGATCATGTGCTTTTTATTCATTGAATGTGTGTGGTTTTCGCCTCTAGGCGACGGCAATTATCGTAGCCAAATCCAACCTTACAGACAAGTAGAACTATTAGCTCTTAAATGCAGTCCCTTCTTTTTGCAACAATTTTTTTGGGATGCTATAAGCATATATAATATATATATAATGTTGATGCCAAAAATATACCGACGATTGGCATCACATAGATCGAGCTCCGAGCGAGGCCTGCAAGAGAGTAAACTCATCTAAAGAGGTTCCCCTGTGGTGTTTGAGGGGGGACCTCCTCCGACGGTCAAGTCAGTGAGGTCCACTTTCAGTGTTGTGAGTGTTTGTGTGGAGGGTGATAGAGCAAAATAGAGCTTAATTCACATAATAGAACTTATAAAATAGATAATCATATCTTGGCTATTTATATAGCTTAAAGATTAGGGTTTTGCCAGTGGGCTTTAGGCTAGAGGCCCGAATGATGAATATTTTGACCACAACATATAATGGTTATAAATTTTGTTGGGATGCTAAGCATACATTAAATTAATTAGTATATAAATTTGGTAACTTATTGAATCTGAAAAAATGGATTTGGTAAATTCACGAAAATAAATTATTTCCTAATTACATATATATAATATGTACCTTTTTTGTCCTTTCAATGCATCTAATATCCAAGAGAAGAAATGGGCAGATCAAATCGAGTATGATTAGAGTGCTAATGATGATGATGATATGATTATATAAACGAAAGGGGATCTGATTGATTTTGAGCTATAATTAGCAATTGGGGTCTATCAACTCTCTATATATATATGAATCAAAGTAACCATATTGTTTTGTTGATTCAGATTTCAGAACATCAAACAAACAAAACTAACTAATTAAGCGGCAATTTAAAGCGATTTAGGGTCCGTTTGGCCCAGTTTATTTAACAGTTTATTTACTGAATAAAGCTTAAGTTGGGCCAAACGGAAAATCCAGAAGTGCTTTCCAGAAGTGTTTTTCAGTTGTTTTTGAACTAAAAGCCAGAAGCTCTAAATTGAAGCTTTTTCCAGAAGCGCTTTTTCATATGAGCTTTAAGCTAGGCCAAACAGGCACTTAGTGGGGGCATACAAGATCATCCGGCGGCTCCTATAGAGTACGTAGCACTATAACTCCCGACAGCTCAATTAAGTTTGGCCAAATTTTATTTCTCCCTTTTTAAAGTTTCAATATATTTTAGCAAATCAAGATCTTAAATTAATAGGCCAATACAACAATTTTATGAACCAAAGGCTTTGCTTGCAGATGAACTAGGAATTTAAATACTTTTTCTTCACATTGGTAATTATTATTATTATTATTATACTCATAATAATAACTAACTCTGATGAATATATCAATGTCCTTACAACATTTATAGACGAATTGGAAGAATGTAGTTATTAAATGTCATGTGAAGTACATGTCATGTCGTACTGCAAATGCGATCTTAGTCTCTATATATATATATGAAAGTCATTGTCATTGAGAAGAGTTTTAGAAATTATGGGTTCATTAAACATAGAATGTTAGATGGTGATGTCGCGAGGCTTCGGCCACCTACAAGATTTTTGTGCTGCTATATATGTCTTCTTTTTTTGGTGTAAAGCTATATATGTCTTCGCCTAACCTTCTCACCAGCCATTCTTATGAGTTGGTGGTTTCGGCTCATTTAGACCTACCTATTAATTAAAAAGCATCCCTTGACAAAATTTTGGGTCTAACTGGGCTACTAATAATAGGCCGAAAAGAAGGTAGGCAGGCTTGATTCAATTTATATTCCTACCCAAAACGAATGGGCCAGTTGTAGCCCATTATCAAGCTTAAATTTTGGGTCTTTCAAAAAATACTATGTTTCCTTTCTTCTTCTTTTTCTTTTTTCGGTTTTTGGGATGGTCTTGGGGAACATATGATTATGATTATGATTATGATTTATGAATGAATGTGAAATAAATAAAAGTTTTAATACAAAAGGAAAAAACCTGTTTGGCTATTATAAGGAAAGGCAGTTTAGAATGTAGAGATATTATAATCTGGTATAAGTCCACCAGCTTTCTTGCCTATCTTGAGCCACAAAGCAAAGGAAAAATCATCTCAAAAAGATGGAAATTTTAGAATAGACAAGTTGTGACGGGGGCAATTGCACATTAATCTCCTCAAAGTTGCAATCGCAAGTCGCAACTAGAACTACTTATGATTCGGGTCGGGCCGGACTTTGACTATATAATAATAGATATTGTGCAAAGCTTGGACCCGGCCCGATATGCGGATTTGGTTATTTAATTAAAACTCGTTCATATTTATATTTTCATGTTTAAGACCCATACAGACCCGTACATTTTATTTTTTTCCTTAAATAATATTAAAAATTTTAATTACATGTTCAATATTTTAAAAAAATCAACATGGTAAATTTTTTCTACCCATATTTTTTTATAAATATATGTTATGATGTTATATATATTATGTATATATATTTCGAAATATAATAAAGATATGTATTAGTATATAGTAATACGGGTCGGGTTCAGGCTTTTTGAAGGAAAATCAAAACTCGGCCTATTTACAAAACGGGACTTTTTTCTTTGTTCAAAGCCCGATCTTTGGGTTTTAAATTTTTGTCCAAATCCTCCCATTTTTCGGGCGAACCTTCGGACCTGGGCAGAAACCCGGACCCTTGAGCAGATTTAGTCACAACGCAGCCCATGCTTTTATTTATTTATTTAAGGCTAAGCAGCCATGCTTACTTCTTGGTGGACTCTCCACTAGCTATAGTTATTTCTCTCTCTCTCTTAAGTTTAACTAGTTTATTACTATTTGTCTCTACTAATTAGTAATTAGTGATTCTTATTTTTGGCCACATAGTAATTAGTGATTTAATACACTGTTATTTCATCATTTCTTGTTATTAGTTATTTCGGGTTATTGTCTTGTTTTGATAAGTTATAGTACTAACTTATGTTATGAGGTTTCACTCTTTAATTAGTTCGTCTCTATCTTGCTCTATTGGTATTTAATGACACGTAATTGGAAAAAGATGCAACATTAAAAGGTAAAATTTGGTGTAATGCTAAAATAAGGATGAGATCATTTTGTATACGGTAAAAAAGGTTGATTAACTTGTACTACCAAAAACTAAAGAATTAAGGTTAATTAATTAGTTCAAAGTATATAGTGTTGTCTCATTCTTGCTTTATGGTTAAGTATTAAACTTTTTTGTTATTGGGAGAGTTTGGGAGTAGTTGTCAGGGTTTGAATTTTAGTCGTTATAATTCAACATTAACCTACCATGTATTAGACCACGCGGCTGACGACAATTAAAGAGTTTGGAATCTTTACAATATTCTTATTTAGATGGTTTCTTGCAAATTAACCAGTGGAATGACATTAAAATGGCGTCTTCATCTGTCTATTTCCATTCAGACATCAAGAAGCTTCCATGCATATATCCAAGGTGAGTGTCAATGGGCCAAAAATTCAATCTGGTAGTTACTTGTTAATGTCAAAATGATGAGGTCTTGGACTTCGTTGTTCCTTTGTACGGCTTAATTACTACTACAATAATCCTTTTTTTTAAGTAATAAATAGTTAATTATATCTTAGAGATCGTTTGGACCGTGCAAAGTGCCCCTAATTCCCCATGGCCCTCAGCTCCCGTTAATTAATCTGTTGAGCTGATTTCTTATAGCCTTACATAAGAGAGATCATATTTAGACTTTATTCGCTAAAGGTGGGAATTTATGTTGATAATATGTAGGATATACGTACCGGATATATCATATATGAGATAGATATATAAATTATCAATTTTGTGTGATTCAAAATCCTTAGGGGGCGTTTGGTAAGGATTACCCTCTAAGATTACCAGTAACCAAAGATTACCAGTCATGTAAGATCATCAGTAATCTTGAGATTACATAGGTTGAGGGTGATAATCCAGAATTCTAGATGACCACTAGAGCGGTAATCAGGGGGTAATCCAGATTATCACATAAAAAAAAAAACTACAACCAAACAAGATTATCTGAGATGCCCACCCCAAATGGGAATCAAAGATCACCCATAACCAAACGCACCCTATATTTACGATTTGCCCCCTTCTTAAGGAAAAAAAAGGAAGGAAAAAGATGCATATATAAATTAAAAAGAGAGAAATATATATACCTACTATAACTTATAGTATAGTTCTATGCAGAAGGGGAATCAATATGCGTATGTCATGAAATGAAAATGAATAGAGGTTTTATTGATGGAATCATATCTATATTTGACACATGAACTCACCTGAGTAATTTATATACAAGTGGCAATATCAATATGGCTCTTTTTTTGTATATGACCTAATTAATTGAAATGAAAATGATTAATTCCAAAATCCTCCATAATGCAAAACTATTCCTTTGATATAGTGATTCAACATTTTTTAGGTAAAAACTGTTCAATATATCATATTCATATATGTATAACCATTATATACATACAAATTCCCCGAGCATATGCATGGTTTAATA
Source organism: Corchorus olitorius (assembly GCA_001974825.2). Classification (NCBI taxonomy): domain Eukaryota; kingdom Viridiplantae; phylum Streptophyta; class Magnoliopsida; order Malvales; family Malvaceae; genus Corchorus; species Corchorus olitorius. Next base: position 48,735 of record AWUE01014120.1, read on the forward strand.
TTTCATTATCATCACGTCTTTTTCGCTTAAAATTAATTAATTAGGATGGCCTTGGATCGATCTAAATAGGACAAACCCTATGAGATTTTTTTTTTCTTTTGGAAGAAAAAAAGAAAATTCAAAACTAATTTGGATATTCAATAATACTCCGAAAAATTCCAAATGTATACAAAAATTTACCTTTTTATTTTTTTGTATATAGTGGGAAGAAAGCAAATAAATTACATCATACGACCATTAGCCAAACTAGTCTGATATATACAATCAGCAGTGAGTACTGAAATAATATATATACACACACAAATCAATTAAAATGATTGTGGTTTGTCTATGTGATTAATAGGTATATAATATATATAAAAAGAAGCAAATTTTTTTCATCTTTTTTTTGTTTGTTTATCCTTTCCTACCAAATATGTGCATAAAAAAATCGTTACCTTTTGCCATGACTGACTTAATTTTAATATAGATGATGCATTGGACTCCCGCACTGGGGGATCCGGTGGATGACGATGCATCAACTAAGCTTTCATTCTGATCCAATGGAAACCCTACATACTTCATAGTCATGGCAAAAGGACAACAATGTGGTGGCCAATGGCCAATGCCATGCCAAACTTCCTTTCCTTTTCTGATAATTATTTGCCTTTCAATTTATTAGAAGAAAATGGTCAACCAAATGTACGGATAGATTTAACGTTCCGTGGCACGGACATTTCGAGTATTTTATTGGTTAAAGAGTTTGAAATTTTGGCATGAATTAGAATTCCTTTCCCTTCCTCCATTGTGCTTCATTTTAGGTCTTGATAGCTTTAATTTAGTGCTTATATAAAATATCAGACGTCCTCAGTCTTCGCGATAATTCGATAAATATTGACCATTTGTGACACTACTACTCAAAATTTTCAATAATCTAGTGTTTCTAGCTAGTTGTACCAATCTTATTCATCATTATTGCTTTAAAAAGATAATAAATATACTAAAGGGCTAAAAATCACTTTTGATTGGGAAATGGGAACAATCGATCGACAGTAGCATATATCAGTGGTTGAGAACTATGTATAGTGGAAATCCCCCCCTTAGACTATACTTTTCAGGTTGATTCATGTTGATCGCCATCAGATTTGGGTTCAAGGCCCACTGACCAAATAAGGTCCAAGCCTCTAAGATACTATAAATAGCTGAGGTATGGCTCACTTACTTCATTATTATGTGATATATGATATTCACCATGCTCCACCATGCTCAATATGACACTCCACCACACTCATTACACTGAAAATGGATCTCGTTGACTTGACCGTCGGAGGAGGTCCCCCATCAAACACCACAGGGGGACCTCTTTCTAACGGTTTGCTCTCTTGCAAGCCTCTCTCGGAGCTCGATGTTGATTCTCGATATTATTTAGCATCAACAATTCATAAAAAGAATAAAATCTAAACCAAAATCATGTTTTTGCTGAATATTGAGCTGAAAGATCAAGGAAATATACAGGAAAAAGAGAAGTTTTAAAAACTATTAATGTTAATGCTAATCATGTGATAGAAGAATAATATTAATGCATATTATGAATGATTATATATGATTAATAAGTTAATTATATAGTATTATCTACATAAAAATATGGGTTTGCGTGTGAGGTCCGTGTTTGCCCTACTGACCCTAGCTAGTTTCAGTTATATCAATTTATTTTCACCCAAAAAAAAAGTTATATATATGATCAATTTATTGTTTTAATCCCCCATTTCCCCTCCACTTAATAAGAAGATTGAGTTAGGTTAGGTTCTTGTCTCCTAAAGCAAATGAATGAATGAGAGAAGAGAATTCTTGATTTATACATTTATCAAACAGCGTGTTGGGCTCCTTCTCTCACTTTGGAAATATTTAGCATTATTTTCTTATGATGATGACCTGGTCTCACCAGCTTCGGGCTATATATTTCCCTATAAGCTTCTATATATAAATCAAATTAATCCAAACAAGTGAATCAATCCGCGCTGGTGCGTCGGGTGTTTAGAAATCTATTAACATTGAACATGTGTCCTAAAATTAGCAGTAAATAGTAGATATTAATTTATACATAGACATGTGCAATAGCTTAAATTTTTGTTTCCTCCTCTAAAGTGTGTAATACTTAAACAATAACTAAGTTTACTCTCTTCTTCATATGGACATAAAAGGTCTGAAGAGATGTTACAATTTTAGATAATTAAGGGGGATATGATTTATCATAACATTTATGTGAAGGGAAAAGATAATTACAAAAAAGGGCTTAAGGGCAAGAACTGGCTAGAAACTAACCTAAGGTCTTCTTAGTAATTTGGCAAGTGAGAAAAGACAAAAAATGACAAAAAAAAGTTCAAATGGAACCTCTTATCGATCCTCAAAAGGGGTCTTTGGTAAATTCACGGAGTCTTTCAAATAATATTTAGTATATATATATATATATATATATATGTTCGTATAAAAAAAATTGAAATTCAACTTATAAATCGATTTGATTAAGTTAACGTTTTTTAAGCGAAGTCTGCTTTTCTGTTCAAACCTTCCGTATTGAATTGTAAGGAAATTCACCTTATTATATATAACTTGGCATGTTTTAAGAGGGTCGGTATGGTGTGAAAACATACACATACAAGGGATTCACCTGGACAGCTGTTTTTTTGTCTATGTTGGCTAACATTATGGACCCAAATCCTAATTACATGATCAACATTGAAAAGCATTCTGAGATTATGATTTTATGATTAATTAATTAATTAAAGGCTTAGAAGCTGCCTCATAAAGTGTTCCATTCTCAGCCAAATCAAGACAATAATCTGACTGCTTTACCTAATGACATATACTAATACTCCCAAAACAAAAGTATTTTATTTGTAATAATAAATTAACCCATTTTAATCTTCCGATGATCTTCTCCACCCATAAAGCAAATGTTGTCTCCACCTTCCATAACGCATGGAGCTTACCCACTTATTTAGTGCTTGGAAATTGCCAAGATGGTACATTTTTCGTACACATTAAAATATCAACCCCCTGCTTTTTCGTTTAGTAAAAGTTGGTAAAAAAAGAAAAAAGCGATTATTAAAAAATTAATATAAAACAGCAAATGAGAATATTTTCTTGTCATCACGAATACGGAATGTTACATTATTAGAAAAAATTGTATGTGCGCACGTTCACATACTTTAATTCTTATAATTCATTATTCACAAGTGATTTTTCTTATAATACCTTTTTCATTCTTTGAGCAAATGATATTGTAAATATATATTCTTGGTGCGTGCAGGCACAAATAATATGTTTCACGATAAAAGTCTCATTATCATATTAGTTAAGTTACTATGAATAACTATTGATTGTAATAGTAGCATATATACGCTTGTCTCGACAAAAATGAGAACATAAGGATTAGAGAGCTTAACCTTCTACGCTTCCTAACATGAAAGAGATTAATTTCGGATCATTAATCACACGAAAATCCTTACTGATAACAAATAAACCCTAATAGTGATTTTTATATCAGTCAATAAATAAAACATGTAGAATTGCCAAAAAACATAGTGACATTTTTAAATCTAAGCAGTGAAACATAGCTATATAGTATGAATTCAAAGATTTGGGTGAAGGGTGATCCACAGCAATTAAGTAATGAAGCACTTCTTCTGTTTGGTTTCGATGAGACAAAGAAAGGGAATTATACTTTAATTTCGAAATCAAGAAAAAGAAAATGGAATAAATGAAATCAAAGAATATAGGCAACACAATCACGTAACAGACAATATAAAGTGGCAAAATGCAACATTCTCCACTATGGCTTGCTGATCATATATACCATTTTTCAAATTCAATCATCACTAATCAAATTAATTCCAGTTTCTTCAATTAATTATCTCTTTATCCAAATCATACATTTATTTTCCTTTTGACTCACTTTAAAGATAAATGAACTATATTTACACAAATTATAGTGAACTAAAACTTTACCAATTATATATAAATTACATTAATTCTGTAGCATCAAAATATCCCATCTGTCAACTTCTAAATTTTTCTTACACTACAAAAGTCTAGAATCTAGATAAACGAACAGAAACCATGCAAAGAAAACAGAGCATGATGGAAATGAAAATGGAAATGTCCTAACAAAAGGAATCATCATGAAATGGATATATGGAAAGTTCCAGCATGAAAGGACATTGCAACTTCATCTTTGTAACCACTAGGATGACAGATATAGATTGTAAGGCTTTTGATGCTGGAATTTATTTACCGTATATGTGGGGTTGTGGGATGAAAATGGTGATATATTTGATGATAAATGGCACTCATTTGTTCTTATAGTGGAATTTATCTGAAACCCTGTTTAAGTGGTTCTCATGAATTCAGAGCCCTGCTCTCATACGGGCTATGCAATACTTTTCACGATTTTAATTAGCCTGCCCTGCCCTAGTTATACTACTAGCTAGCTACGATTTTGTGTGTTGTACTTTGTACAATTTTTATCCAATTCATATCTCACTAACTATATTTGATATTTTGAACAACATATTAAGATCGATGTACAACATATACATTCTGTAATATATTGTCGGAAGTTTCATTAAAATCAAATATCTCTATATGATCAAACGATTACAATGAGAATTCGCATATACAAACTATGAAAAATTGTAAATATATACAAATTATGTTTAATAAAGGTAACTACGTTTATCACACTTATTCTTAATAAAGATAATAAATTAATCAAACTCACATAAAGGGACACAAAACTTACATAAAGTACTGGGACAAAACCGAAATTTACTTTACATGCATGCAATGCGACTTGAAAGCAAAATCTCCTAGTCCAGATATGACTTATGAGTACATTTATCAGTTGAGTTAAAAACTCAGGTGTATTTAACATTTTTTTAAAATCTATCTATCACTAATTTCATGGAATGATAAAATAATTAATAATAATTCTTAGAAAGTACCAAGGTACAGAAATGAAAAGATGATAGTACTATATATAGTGTATGTAGCCGTATATTTGGTTTAATTCCGAATGTTTAATTCCATGGTAGGAGAATATATAAAAGTATACTAACTTCGAAATAATTCGATTGCATATATTAATCATCAAATAGTCCAAAATTTGGTTTCATATATATACTAACATGTTGATTAGTTGAGTAGAAAGAATTCAATAATCCATAATAGTACATTTTAAATAAAATCTTATGTTCAATTTTTATGAATAGAAAAAAATAAACTAATTAAACAGCAAGAGCTTTGTAACTAACGATTTGGGGGCCTGAGCACACACATGTATACTTTTCAAGTAAAAAATTTCCCCATCATCAAGCATATAGTTTAACTATCATATACGTATATATATACTTAGTCACTGAACAAATTTTCTCATTAAATTTGAATGCAAAATTCCAACAATATTTATGATTGGTTAAAACAGTGAGCTTGCTTGAATCCATTTAAGGACCCCTTAATCAATCAAAATTCCCAAAAAAGTAATGTGTTATTAATTACACCTATAAAATATATGTACACTTAATTAGAACTACTTTATATTACATAAGCAAATAACTAAAATTTCAATTAAATTTTGAATAGATAATAATCAACTAGAAACAATATATATGGTGTGGATAATTAATTGAAAAATGTTCCATTGTGGACATGGCATGCCATGCCATTTTTGAGATGTTGCGAAAAGACCTTTTCTTTAATTTGTCGACATGGTAAGGTATGTTCGTGCCGTGCGAAGTGTTCCACTAGAGTACCCTCCCTGCATCTAAATCCATCACTATAAACAAAACGAATTGAAATCTCTAGACATAAAACACTACTAAAATGAACATGCAAACTTGAAATATTTCTCATATGCTTCATTTTCTTTGGGTAATAATTATATATACGGCCACAAAGTGCTAAGTACACTTTAATTTGTGCCCACTTTGGATTACTTCCTAATTTCCCACTTTACATATTGCCTGTCTTTCTTTCCCCATGCTTATATAAACTCACAATTCCTCTCCAGTACCCCAAACATCCTCAACTTTACAACTGAAACCAAAAAAGGAAATATAAAGAAAAGATCAGTACTAAGTAGAATTATATTACTTGTACTAATTGCCGGCAATGGGGTCGACCGTTATCGATATTCCAGATGGAGAAACGGTTGCGGCAGCTCCCAAAGAAAGAAAGACGAAGAAATTTGATTCTTGTTGTCTCGCCAATATCAACATAATTTCGTTTCTTAGGGAAAAGAAAAATAGGCACGACATTAAGAAAGTGATTCATAGTATCAAGGTTGGGATCGCCCTCGTTTTGGTTTCGCTTCTGTATCTTCTCAATCCTCTCTACAATCAAGTTGGCGACAATGCCATGTGGGCCATTATGACTGTTGTCGTCATCTTCGAGTTTTTTGCAGGTAATTTATTTGTTGTACTACTTCAATACTATACTATTATGTGCTTTTTGCTTTTTCAAGAACTTGAATCTTTTTTGACACAATTTTTGCTAATGAAAAAACCAAAACCTGGCAGGCGCAACGCTTAGCAAGGGGTTGAATCGTGGGATTGGGACTGTTCTTGGAGGCGGATTGGGGTGTTTAGCGGCAGCTTTCGCCCAAGCAGTCGGAGGAATTGGCCGAGCCATAATTGTGGGCATTTCTGTCTTCATTTTTGGTAATCTAAGACTCTCTAGTACTACCAATCATTACATAGTACAACACTCATCAAGTGTGATTAAGAGTTCCATTCTATTGTAATTTACTAATTTTAAACTAATTCTTTTTAAAGTCATTATTATTATTAATATTATAATAATAATATATGATATGATGATGATGATGATCAAATAATTTTCAAGATTTGGGTGATAATATGGATATATATTGATGTATGGTGGAAATTAATTTCAGGTGCGGCGGCGACGTACACGCGACAGGTCCCAAACATTAAAAAGAAGTATGACTACGCAGTAACAATTTTCATTCTGACATTCAATTTGGTAGTAGTTTCGGGTTTAAGGGCGGAAGAAGTATTGGTATTGGCTCGAAGCCGACTCTCCACCATCGTTATGGGCTTCGCAATCTGCATTTTCATAAGTTTGCTCGTCTTCCCCATTTGGGCTAGTGATGAACTCCATGACTCTTTTGTCTCCAGATTTCAAGACCTTGCTCGCTCTCTAGAAGGTATAATCATTGTTTAATACTCAAATCTTTGGACCCAAATGGGACTCATCTTACATGTTCCCAAAGGCTAGTTCTATTGGGTAGGACCAAAATGACCCATCGATCCCACAAAAAATGGTTCAAAGAGATTACAGTATTCAATAATTATGTGGCTAAATTTTAACTTTTGAGTCATTCTAAGTTTCTAACAATAAGCTTGTGTTCTTTAATATATGTAGGATTCTCCAAGGAATACTTTGCAGATATCACCGAGAAGGAAAAGAAGTCTAGTGCTAATTATTTCAGTAGTTGCAAATCGATCCTCCAATCTAAGCCCAAGGATGAATCATTGGTATAGCTACATTTCTTTCTATTTCTAATACTCCACATTGAAAATGATAAATAAAGTTACTATCCAAACTTACTTGACTTTATATATATATATTGTTTGATTAACAATCGAAATTATGCAGGTATTATTTGCAAGATGGGAACCATGGCATGGGAAATTTGGGTTTTCCTACCCTTGGAGAAAATACCTACAACTAGGAGAGGAACTAAGGGATTTGGCTACAATCATCCTTTCACTCAAAGGTTGCCTTAAAACTCCTACTCAGGTACATCACGTTTCTTTGGATTTTTCTTTTCAAACCATTCTTTCAAGAATTTTTTTTCACTATTTCATTTTTTTTAATTCATGTCAGTCATCGGAAGCTCTTCGACAATCAATTAAGGAACCATGTGAAGAAATTGTGTCTTCACTTGCATGGGCACTAAGAGAACTCGGAGAAAGCATAAAAACGATGAGGAAATGTCGATCGGAGGATGCAATTGTGCCCAAATTGAAGTCAGTAAGGCTAGAGCTGAGTTTGATTATGACTCCTTCCATACTTGGAACTAATTTGGAGAAAGCTGATGGGCTTGGATTGGCAAGTTTGGTATACTCTTTAATGGAGATGGTAGAAAAAATGGAAGAATTGGCAAAAGAAGTGGAAGAACTTGGGGAACTTGGAGGTTTCCATAAAAATAGTTGACTATAAATTGTTTCAAGCTATGTGCATATTGTACTACTATCGTACATAATTTGGCTGGCTATACAAAGAATTTTGGAATGGTAAATAAATTTTCCAAAAAAGAAAAAAAAAGACCTAATTCAGATTATATATGTGGTAATCACAAAAGCGGGGCGGGGAAGTACTAAAGAGAGATAAATATATACACAATTATTAGGTATTATTACATTATATTACGTTAGAGTCGTGAGTAATTTTTATTATAATGAGCTAGCTATATATAGTTTGCTAGCTTTCATTTTGTACTAGTAATGATTAAATTTATTAATTACCATGAATTTGTGGTCATTATTAAACCAATCTTGCTCTTTTTTTTTTCCTGCTCAATAAATTACTAATTAAAGTGAATTTGTGGTCATTATTAAACGATATTTATTCAAGTCTATATAAAAATCAGAATTTGTGTGATAGATAATAGCATATGACTAGATAATCCACTCAAATTTTAATAAAGGTGAATAAGATTTTTTAAACAAATTTAATTATTTTTTTGTTATATTTAATCGGACTTGCCTTATGTTGGACAGTTGGTTATGGCCCATTGTGTTGCTAATTCAGTTTGGGCCTAAGAGCCTGGTTGGCGTTTGCCATTGCCTGACCTAACTTTTTAGTTTTACTTTTCATATAAACTGATAAACATTCATCTGGGTAAAAAGGTACGAAGAAACTTGATTGGATTTGGATCCCAAGAATTTAAAACAATGCTGCTATCTGACTGAACTTTTTTCGTACCATCCAAGCATGAAAGTTACTAGACATGCCTAGTACATGCATGTGGTAAAAAATTACAGCTATGGGTATCTTCTTGCAGACAATGGTAACGAGTTTCAGAGCTTCATAATATAATATATGTAAAACAAGCAATAGGTTAAAAGAAATGGATACCAACATGGAATTAAATTCCAAAATAATACACAAATGAACAACGACAAGAGTTAAAACATCTCCCTATGCTTGATGTTGATGGAGAAACCAATGAGATAAAAGAAACCCAATTAAAGTCATAAAGGAGCCCTCGTGTTTGAATCAGAAAAACATTGAATCAGTCAAAAAGATTCAGATTTCAGATGGGTTATCTTCCAAAACTGGAAGCAGCTGCCGTGGTTGGAATAGTAATTTTGTTATCCTCCAGTAACATAGTGACAAGTGTTCCAGATACAAACGTCACGACAGTTCTCTGCAACTCGGGTGTGTATTCGACAGGTGATCCGTTTGCCACGAGTTTGGCCTCTGTTCTTGAAGATTTACAGAGTGCCACGCCGACTCGCAAAGGCTACGATTACTTCAACATATCCCCATACCCTAACGCTTTTGCCTACGGCCATGGGGCTTGTAACCAAAACCTGACAAGCTCCGATTGTGCGACTTGTTTGTCTGCTGCTAAAACAGCCATGTTTGGAACTTGTCAAAATCGAATAGGGGCTCGCTCGGTGCTCCATGATTGTACCATTAGGTATGAGCAATATCCATTTAATGATTAAATTAAACAACCTTTGTTATCTAATAAATTTTGTTTTGTACCACAAAAGTGTTTGCAAACACTAAAAACCTTATCTGTTTTTAATGTAATCGATTCCTTCCTGTTTCAATTTGTGGAATTGTGGTTCTCTTTTTATTTGTTTCTGGGTTCTTGGGTGGAACAGAAATGAAAATTGTGCGTTTTCTGTAATGTGCATCAAGGTTTGAGTGCGCTGATATGTATTTTGTTTGCCCTTTTGATTCGTTGATGTTTTTAAATGGAGAACATTGATTATTGGCACACTATTCTAAGGACAGAACATGAAATATAGAACTTGGATTATTGCAGACACTTGTATAACACCATCGAGTTGGATGCCAATACCAAAAAACCAAAACAACAATTTACATAATCAGTTAATCACACAACTAATGTTGCAACTTGCATCGCATTCTAATAGTAGAAACACACCATTCTCATTGTTGATGAGAATAACTGGAACTTAGAAGGAAAAAACAGGGGAAAGGGCTATAGATATACATGTAATTTTTGCTTTTTCACTCGTGATGGAGCAAATTCCTTGTAAAAACATGAAATCTGTGTAAATCAACTACCAAGATCAATACAAAACATCCCACTAAAACAGGTTGGACTTATGAGAAAAAAATTTTCATAAATGTGTCAGTCAATCTATGGGAAAATCTGATACGTCAGTTGTAAGATTCTAGGGCATAACATTTGTCAGGAACTTGGACCAATTTCCATATAATATCACAAGGGAGCCTGAGAATGTAAAAGCTCTCTCTTGAGGAAATGTGCATAAAGGAGTTCATTCCATGAATCAGGGACACCAGGCAAGCACCAGTGGCTGCAATCTTCACCAGGAGGTTCTGATTCATTTCCTGGCCCAAAATGATACAAAGATGAATGCCCATCTTGTCTTCTATAGGTCATGGGAGTGATATTCATCATTTCCATCACTTGTAACTTCCCTGGATGCTTTGACAATACCTCATATACTATATCAACAACTTTTTCAGTTCTATTAGGAAATGGACCGAAGTCGGGTAGTTTTATATGGTGACAGAATCCACCATTGTTCCAAGCACCACCTCTGTATCATCAAACCAATATACTATATATCAGTGGTGAATCATATGATTTTATGATATAATGAGTTTGATGCAGAAGGAGTAATGATGCTAATGCCCATTGACATGTAAAGTGAGAAAAAGCATTCAAAACAGAGGAATATGGACCGGAATCTTGAAAATAGCATTCAGCTTATTGACATTATCATCAAGACATCAACATTATTAACAATTTCAAATATGCAAATATAAAACAGAAAAACCCACCAATCTGTGAAAGCCTAGCTGAAATTTAAGTAGGAAAGAACTATCAGCCATAGAAAGATGAAGAGTAATAGTAAGTGAATAAAAAGGCAAAGAATTGTGACCTGAAATGGGCAGGAGCATATGTTCGGAAAAGAACTTGGGTCTTGTTTGTGTTTACTTTAGTATGAACAAAGTCAACTAGTGTTTCAATTGATTTCTTGAATGCAGTTGCAATGTCCATCTTTAAGTTCACCTGCGTTCCTTCTTGGAAGTAGCAACCACTGACAAATACATGTCAGAAGATTAGGGACATGATTCCATAACTTTAGCAATAGATAATGCAAGTGTGAGATAAACATAAACAATTTAAACATAAATGACATAGAGAATTCAAAATATATAGATTAAACAATTACCGGTTTGTGGTTTTCTCATGAGTCCACCAATGTCCACTGTTGAAAACAAGCACATCTGCATCAGCCCACTGTCGGTGAGTCATGGTCATACGATCCAGCCTTAGGGTCATCTTAACGCCTTTGGGAGTTCCCGGAAAAGCCCTTTTTTGAGCCACTAGAAATGGAGCTCTGTAGTATTCAATTGTGCAGTTAAAATCTGCAAACTTGAAAACCAAGAACCCTTTATGCTTTGTGATTGGACTTCCATTCACTTCATATATTGAATCCTTATTAGGAATAACAGAGCTAAGCATGCAGAGCATAGATTCCCATTGGTTCCTTCCAATTGAGTCACCAATAAATGCAAGGCGCCGGTTCCTTAGCTTTTCCAGCATCATTGTTGCATTAAATCTGTCTTCAAGAAATAGAAAACAAAGCTCTTAAGAGTACTAAATTTTTAGGAACATGGTTAACAGTGACATTAACACAAACAGACAGAAACAGTCCATTTTTGGCAACCGACATTACTTAACTATAATATAAGTGATTCTTAACATGAACAGAAAAGAAGAGGAAAGAAGAAAAAAAGAGAGCAAAAAGACCTGGGCAAATTGCAAGATTTAGGTTGCCAACGCCACTTGGTGTAGAAACTATCGGGCCTACCATTTTCTGAACACCGGAATCCACTATCTATGAAAGGGCAATCCGGACTCTGATAAAGGGGATAGTTATCATCCCAAACCCATTTCCCATCATAGATATCACAGCCATTTCCGCCTTCATCGAGAAATCCAAGCCGTTGATTCGTTCCTGTTTCTGCCTGGAATGGTGAAGATGATGCAGCAGCGTTGAGTCTAACCAAAGGGAATCCATGAAAAATGACAGCAGGGGAATTTAAGTAAAAGAAGCAAGCAGTGAAGAGGCAAGCGACCAAAGTGAAGCCAAGACAAGCAAGAAAGGGTTCAAGAAGGTTGAATTGCTTGATTTTCTTGGAAAAATCTAAATGGGTTATTGTGTTCAAGTCTTGTGTAGTTGTGTTGTTCTTCTTCATCCTTCAAACAGAAAAACGGAAAACAAAAAGCAGTTACATTCATTCACGGGATTATTTTTGAAGGAAGACTAAGCAATATACTAAACTTTCGAACTCAAGGACAAGGACATATTTCTGGCCATGCAGTTTAGGCCAAGAAAGAAGAAAGAGCCAAAGTATGCAGGAATTTGGTAGCGGTAAAACTTTGATTTCTAGCCAAATTACTAGACAATGTTGCGCGGCAGGGGTTTGGACCGCTTGCTGTCATGCGGTCATGGCTAGAAAACGTGGGGAAAGAAGACGCCCGACATAATAGTGATACGATATTAAGATTGGGAATTTCGAGATCTGCAATAATTAAAAGACACAAGATTTACTCACAATTAATGGGGAAAAAATATAAAATCTAGGAGAAAGTCTTTGGACTTGATTCAATGACCAGCTAGCTAATAGTAGTAAGTTCCAAACTAAAAAAAGATTTCCATGTTTTGTGTCGGTGTTTAGGGTGGAGGAAAGTGGAGGGCTCAACCTGATGGGCCAGATTGGTCATATGGCCCCAACGAGCCCAATTAAGGGTCTTTTTGGGCCTATCTCAGATTTCCAAAGATTGGGTTTTATATTAAACTACTAATCAACCTTCCAAGTAGCAGGGGAAAAAAAAACTAATTAACCTTCCATTCATGCACAAATATAAGGCTTTCCAATGATTGAAATCAATCATCAGTTCAATCTGAATAAGTGAGGTAAAAAAGAATTGGCTATAATTTCATTGATTGATTGAGTGGAAAAAGGTTTTCAAATTTCAACTCTACATTTTTTAGTAATGTGAATAATTGTTTCCTATAATCTCAATCTATGTACCATAAAGAGTTCATCACAATGGAGTTTCAGAATTTTCTGCTGAGCTTGATGAGCGTGAGGATTCCCGCTGAAGAAAAAGAGCATAAACAAGTTCATTCCATGAATCAGGAACACCAGGCAAACACCAATGGCTACAATCTTGACGGTTGAGAGGACCCGGCCCACTTCCCGGTCCGAAATGATACAAAGATGTATGCCCATCTTGTCTCCTATATGTCATGGGAGTTATATTCATCATCTGTATCATCTTAAATCCTTGTGGGTGATTTGATAATACATCAGTTACTAAATCAACAAGCCTTTCGGTTTTATTAGGCAATGGACCAAAGTCAGGCAGCTTTAACTGATGACAATGTCCTCCAGTTTTCCAGGTGCCTCCCCTGTTGAAGAATTTAATGCAGCATCATTTTCAAAAGGGTTAGCATTCATATCCATGATTCCATATATTAATGCTGATAGTGATAGAAGATAGAATATCTCTCCTATGTGACAGAAACCAGGCAAAGATATGGAATAAGAAAGAACAATTAATCAATGAGACAATGTTTGATGTATTTGATAATGATATAAAGGGAAACCTGAAATGAACAGGAGCATAGGTGCGAAGAAGAACTTGTGTCCTGTTTGGATCTACTCGATTGGTGACAAAATGAACTAATGTTTCAATGGCTTTGTGGAATGCAGTTTCAAGGTCCATATCCATCTTCACCTCTGAACCTTCTTGGAAGTAACAACCACTGGCATATAAACATAAACCCAAAAAATATTAGACATCAATATTTCGTTATAACAAGAAACCAAGATTTAAGGCATGGCACCTGGAAAAAACCTAGATTCCTGTAATTGACCACACACAAACAAAAACAAACAAATAGGCATATGCTTATAAACAATCACATGAACTTGATCATATAACATATTATTATCAGATTGATGAGATTTACTGATTTATCGTCTTCTGGTAGCTCCACCAATGGCCAGTGTTAAATACAAGCACATCTGCATCTCTCCATTGCTGATGAGACCATGTCACAACATCCAGTTTCAGGGTCACATTAACACCTTTTGGAGATCCCTTTGGAGAAGTGCCCTGCACCACTAGAAATGGAGATCTGTAGTATTCAACTGTGCAGTTATAGTCTTCAAACTTGAAACTCAAGAACCCTTTGTGCTTTGTGATTGGGCTCCCATTCACTTCATAAATTGAATCCTTGTTAGGAACAGCAGCAGCAAGCATGCACAGCATAGATTCCCATTGATTCCTTCCAATGGAATCACCAATAAATGCAAGGCGCCGGTTTCGTAGCTTCTCTAGCATCAGTGTTGCATTAAACCTGTCTTCAAGGAGATAATGTCAGACCCCATTGTCCCTCTTCAATCATATAAGCATTTCTTAAGACATACAGATAACAGTAGTATGATTAGCAGTTATCAAAGCAAGGCATGCTTGTTCTGGCTATGAAACCAACTTATGGCCAAGGAATCACAATTCAGTGGATACAAAGAGGGATTCTTTCAATGATCTAACAACATGGAGAAAGGAATAAGAGATGAATTATAATGCAGTTGGTCGAAAACATATAAATTGGATGATTCAAAGGAGGAAATAAAAACAGTTGAAACATTAGGAATGAATGATGCCAAAAGATCATGGAATGTATCAACATCAAACAGACAGAAAACATCAAACAAAATAATAGAACTTGAAAATGACTCAAACAGACATTACAAAGACACCAGAAATCAAAGAATAATAACATCAACACCCCACAATTTCCAAATTGAAAAGGAAAACAGCAAAAGGACCTTGACAGCAAACATCAAGCAGAACAGGTAGTACGAATTACCAAGACAAAAGGAAAAATTAAGAAAAAAGGGAAATTGGGAAAAGGACCTTGGCAAGTCGCAAGCATTAGGTTGCCAACGCCATTTGGTGTAATAACTATCCGGCCGGCCATTCTCTAAACACCGGAAGCCATTATCAACAAAAGGGCAGTCGTGGCTTTGGTAAAGTGGGTAGTCATCATCCCAAACCCAGTTCCCATCATAAATATCACAACTTTCTCCACCTTTATCTAGAAATCCCGGCCTTCCATTCGTATTTACTGTTGTTGCTGCAGTTGCCGTATCTATTGCTGCTTTTACTTCATAATCTTCCAACGGTGATGCTGATGGTGCACCACTAATTCCGAACAAAGGGACGCCAGGGCGGAGGACAGTCCGGTATTCCAAGTAAAAGAAGCCCCCCGCCAACAAACAAATGGCTAAAATGAAGCCAAGAACACCCAGGAATGGCTCAATCGGATTACACTGCTTGGATTTCTTAGAGAAATCTGAACTTGTGTTTTTTGTCATCCTTAAATTTATGAATTAAAAAATAAAAGACCACAGAACAGAAGAAGCATACACAACTTCACATGGATTCACGGGCTCTGTTTCCTGGATTGAAACAAAAATGGGTAGCTTTATATAGGAAGATTTCAGAGAGGGAAAAATGTTGGGGTGTTGTTAATACTGCTGCATTAATGGCTAAGCTAGCTTAAGAAATAAATTTCTTTCCCCTTCAATAGTGTCTTGATTAAAGAAGAAAATGAAATCATTCAAACCAATAAAAAACGTTATGAATTGTACTTAGCTTTAGAGTTTAGACTGACAAAGAATAAGTTAAAACTTAAAAGTAGTGATTATTATATAGTATTTAATAATACAAACAATGCAAGCATTCCATATGGCTCTGTTCTTTAAATTTTGTCTTAATTAAGACTTTGAAAAACGACAAATAATATGAACACCCTAGACCTTAAGAAAGGGAAAGGGTTTGAGTAGTGGTGCTGTCTAGACGTCTGGGCAATTTTTAGTAGCAAAATTGCACCAGGCAGGGGTTTAGGCTATCATTCTGGAGGAAATGGGTTGGACCTCGAGCTATCTATCATTCGTGCGGTTTGTGGAGTCGTGGCTCGTGGTGGGCACCCAACGTGGAAAGATAAAAGTCGAAGCCCTTCCGACAGAAACATTGCCCTGCCATTGATGGCAGGGGAGCTTCAAAAGTTGCAATTATTTCAACACCACAACTTTTATTATTTGATGGGAGAAAAATGAAAAAAAGATCTAAGTCTGATATGACTAGTAATTATAATGACGTTAATATTTTATAGAATGATGATAATCATGTTAACAACTTATTATCAGAAAATGAAAGGAAAAACTTTTGTTGTTCTCTTAGAAATCCTTGATGGCACGCCAATCTTTCTTCCTGACGAACAATGGATTGTTTCTGCTAATGATCATGTGTGACGCGGGACTCTACCGTCCGGCATATGTAAATGTAATCCTGATCTTGCTGTTCTATAATAATAATGAAATTTATCAGTTTTCATTCTTAAAAAAAATACAAATTCTTTCAAAGAATAAAATAACTTCCCAAATCATTTTTGTTGTTCTTAAAATCATTTTTGTTAATTTTGTTTAAGGTGGGGGGATTGATGCTGTTGCTCAGCTTCCCTCTCATTATTGGAAATTTGGAATTAATGCTTTTTAAGTGAACTATTCATGAACTAACCACCAAGTCACTAGCGAAATATTCTAAGGCACAAATTACTTATCTATATCCTTTTCAAGCTGTTTTCAATATTTAATAACTAGTACTATGGTAATTCTTTTTGCATTTGAGCATTTGCTTCAATGGTAAGATGCATGTTCCCTGGATCCGGTGTTTGTAATATGGACTCTGAATCTCCGGTGTTTGTGATCCGGACTCTTTGATTGGATGAATCTACTAAAAAGAAAGAGGTAAATTCTTTTTTTCAATATCATTTTCTTTCTTTAATGTCTATGGTTTGTGTCCATTTAACATTTACTACAACATAAGATAATCTTTCATCTTGGGTAAATATCTATATAATTTTTTGGTATTCAAATCTCAATAGTCTCTAAAGAAAGTAAGAAAGTAATTATAATACCTAGAAATCATAATAGCTAGGTCTATATCTTTATTCACCATAGAACATTATATAGACTTACTTTTACTAAGTCAATTTAATTAGTACTAACATTTTATTCAACCCAAACTATGGCTTTTGTTTTATTTCTCCATATATTAATTGTTCATGAAAAAACCATTTACCCAAAAGAAATAAAGAATGAATGATGAGCTTCCTTCGCCCAAAAGAATGAATGAATGCATAAATGAAAGATATCAAACCATCCTACTTTGTGGGCACCCTTTTGACATGATTAATTTTCATGTTGTTTATAAATAGAACACATGTAAATGGGAAAAGATCATTTTTATGTGGTTTAATAACATAATTCTACTTTGTATTGTGGGCATCAAAAATGGGTACGGCGCCCCAGGAAGCATTTGGTAGGAAATCTGCTCTATACTACGTCGTCTTGGTTACGAAGGAAACATGAGGGAAGAGGAGAATTTAGAACTTAATGTTTGTATTTCCTAAAGGCCAAAACTGTGCTGACCCCCACAACACCGTCTCGCTTTAATTTAATTTGATTACATTTGTATTTTACTTAAAATTAAGTATAGAATTTGAAGTTTGATTTTCTTCATCTCGGTATTGTTGTTGTAGATAAATTCAAACCATGCAGAGTAAGATTAGAGATAAATAGCTTAAATAAATTAATTAATAAAGTATAGAATTAATGACATTTCTTGGAAATTTCCTTAAACAGTTAAATTAGGGGGTAAAAAAGTCGTTTACTGATGAAGGAGCTGCCATTTATTAGTGAGATCAAAGTTGTAAAATAGGAAGTTGGTTTTTACTAGGAATGTATAAGCTGTACTACACGGATTCAACACGTTTACTACTTAAAAAAGTCTACTATAAATTAAAAATTCTGCTTAATTAAATTTTGTTTTAGTTTTTCTAACTAATTCCTTATCAGATACGGGTTCCTAGAAAAAATTACTCTTCCAACACTGTTCAAACTACTCTTCAGCACCGTTCAACTGCAGTCAACGAACTAAACCATGGCACCTGACATTGTCGAAGAACTAGGAAGTGATCAAGAAGGAAGCCGAAGACAACCCCACAGTCCAAAAATCATTCAAAGGAAGAACACTTATGATTCTTTAGACATTGAATCCGGAAACGTTCATGGTTATAATCAAAACCATGGCTTCAAGGTTTTTTTTTTCTTTTGCCAACTTTCTATACGTTTTGTTTTTAAGTGAATACTAATGATGAGAATGAAATTATAATTTTTTTTTCCTTTTGGGGGGTTTTGATTTTTTGTCGAGAAAAGGATGTGAATTGGGCGATAATATTTCGACTAGCCTTTCAGAGCTTGGGGATTGTGTATGGAGATCTTGGAACTTCGCCTCTTTACGTACTTCCCAGCACTTTCAATGATGGAATCAAGCACGTTGATGATATTCTTGGGGTTTATTCATTGATCTTTTATACTCTCACTCTCCTTCCTATGGTCAAGTATGTTTTCATTGTCATGCGTGCTACCGATAATGGAGATGGTACGTTATTTACATATATTCTCTCAAAATTTCGTAAGATTTAATTTAAGTGTCTATATATATATATATTATTACGTACAATAATAATAATGGGAATCATGATTTGATTATGTTAGGAGGGACATTTGCTTTGTACTCTCTGATATGCCGATATGCGAAGGTGAGTTTGATCCCAAGTCAACAAGCCGAAGATCATAATGTGTCCAATTTTCAGATAGAGTTGCCAAGCAGGCGGCTTAAATGGGCATCGGCACTTAAATCTCAGCTAGAGAAAAGCCAATTTGCCAAGTATTTCCTTTTGCTTGGCACCATGCTTGGAACTTCCATGCTCATTGGAGATGGCATCCTTACACCCTGTATCTCAGGTTTAAATTACTATAGTACTATTAATTAACATTTTCCATTTATGCAATATTAATATTTTCTGAATTTTATGTTTTACGTTTGTTGTTACAATTAGTTTTATCAGCGGTGGGGGGCATCAAGCAAGCTACACCGGCATTGACACAAGGTATTTGTCCCATTTCCATGTATCAATTTGCCAATTCTTGTTTTAACTAATTTACACTTGCTTACTATTTTTTGTTTATTTATGAATTCGTTTTGGTGCAGATATGGTTGTATGGATATCTGTAGCCATTTTGATTTTTCTCTTCATGATTCAAAGATTTGGGACAGATAAAGTGGGTTATAGCTTTGCTCCTATAATGATTGTTTGGTTCGGGCTTATTGGTGGGATTGGCCTCTACAATTTCATTAGATTTGATCCTCTAATTCTCAAAGCTTTAAATCCAGCATACATTGTATCCTATTTCAAGAGGAACAAGAAAGATGCCTGGATTTCCCTTGGTGACACTATCCTTTGTGTAACAGGTTCATATCACACTTCTTGTTTCCTACATGTTCCTGTATTGAGAAAGTGACAAAACTGAAAATTTTTCATTTTTATGCAGGAGCTGAGGCATTATTTGCTGATGTTGGCCATTTTACTGTTCTATCTATACAAATAAGCACATGTTCTATTGTTTACCCAGCTATCTTGTTAGCATACACTGGACAAGCCGCCTTTCTTCGCAAGCACCAACAGTTTGGAGCTGATGCCTTCTACAAATCTGTGCCAGGTTAACTATAATTGCCAATATATTTGACACTTGAAACTTTAAATCTAGTTTGCTTATTACAATTGGTTCATAATTCCTATTCAGGTCCTTTGTATTGGCCAATGTTTGTGGTGGCTGTGTTGGCTTCAATCATAGGGAGTCAATCATTGATTTCAGGGACTTTCTCTGTAATCCAACAGTCCCTCTCCTTAGGCTGCTTCCCTCGAGTGAAAGTTATACGAACATCGACTAAGTACCAAGGACAAGTTTACATTCCTGAAGTAAACTATCTTCTTATGCTAGCTTGTGTTGCAGTCACACTTGGATTCAGGACTACAGTCAAGATTGGCAATGCATATGGTAACCCATTGGCCTCATCACTCACATATTGAATTTTATCAAACAGTTTAAGTAGTTTGATTTGATAATCTAACTTGGGAAACTAATTTATGACTATTTGATGCCAGGGGTTGCTGTGGTTTCTGTAATGATTCTGACATCGTCCTTGATGGTACTCATAATGATACTGATATGGAAATCCAACATTTTCTTCATAATTGCCTATGTTGTTGTCATTGGCCTAATTGAGCTAGTCTATTTGAGTTCAGTGCTCTACAAATTTGACAATGGAGGATACTTGCCATTAGCTTTGGCAGCAGTTTTAATGATCGTGATGTATATTTGGAACAATGTGCACCGGAAAAGGTACAATTATGAGTTGCAACACAAGATTTCTCCTGAAAAGCTACAAATGATAACCATGGACAAAAACTTGTCAAGAATTCCAGGGCTTGCCCTGTTTTACTCGGAGGTTGTTCAGGGCGTTCCGCCTATTTTCAAGCACTATGTGTCCAATATACCAGCACTGCACTCGGTTCTTGTTTTTGTCTCCATCAAATCAATGCTCATAAGCAAAGTCAGGCCAGAAGAAAGATTCCTCTTTCGAAGGCTAGAACCAAAGGAGCATTTCATATTTCGATGTGTTGTTCGGTATGGTTACAAAGACGTGCAGGATAAGCAAGAGCCTATTGAATATCAGTTGGTTGAAAAGTTGAAGGAATTCATAAGAGAAGATTTCCTGTTATCTCAATCTCAAACGACAACGAATAATGGGGACATAGCCGATGAGGATGGAGAGTTGCAGAGAGACTCAAGTGGTGTGGAGGAAGATGAGAGTTTGGTCCACTCTGCAAATCAAAGTAAGCTGCAAGAGGCTCTGGAAAGAGAAATTGAAGTAGTGAACAAAGCATCGGAAGCTGGAGTCTTCCACTTGATTGGTGAAACTGAGGTGAGTACTTGCAAAGGTGCTGGTATAGGAAAGAAAATTATGATAGATTATGCTTACAATTTCTTGAAGAAGAATTTGAGACAAAGCAGTACAGTATATCAGATTCCTCGAGAACGGATGCTCAGAATCGGGATGACTTATGAGCTTTAAATGCTCAAAAGAAGAGGATTTTGAAGATTGAAGAACAGTCACATCTACCTTCTTTAGTTATTTTTAAACCCAGTTGTTAAACTAATTCAGTATTGTCTCTTTTATTAGTTTATATCATGGTCATTTTGCTGCTGCTTTTGAAAAAACAGAGGAATATTTTAAATTTGCTACTAGATTCAAGTGTTAGTGTTACTATTAGCATGGCCTATATATATTTATGCAGTCAAAAGCCATCCAAGGCAATTAATCAGTAGATCAGAAAGATGGGAACCTTTTTATTACTTATTTATAAGCAAAATTGAATCTTTACATCAGACAGGAAGCTGAGAGTTTGTTAGAACATCTTAAGTAAGGTGTTAAATTACAGCAGGACCTACCATTTACAAAATGTAATACCAAAAAGAGATGAAGGCAGCAATGCCGCTCAAGATGCATAGTCTGTCTAACCTGCTTTCGTTTCTCATCTTCTCCTCTTTTAACTCGCTCTGTACTTTCGAGTACAAATGACAGGACTCAAGGACTTCACTGTAGTTCTTGCTCCGGCGGCAGCTCAGAGCTTCCTTAAGAATAAGTAAACTGTTTCTTCCATTAACATGTGCACCTTCCATATCTTCCAACTGCATGCTTAGCTCTGTTAGTTTGAGAGTTGTCTCAAAGCCTTCACCCTCAGTGTGCATGACTCGAAACTTCATGATAAGAATGCACTCAACTACTTGACATGGAAGGATGTCTTTGGCAGGAAGAACAGACCCAAACCTTATCACAAAGTCCTTGTCTGTTGGCCAATGCCTCTGTCCTCCAAGAGGGCTCCAGCTGGCAAGATTAGCAGCTTGTTTAACTTTTCTGTTTACAACAATCCAACTAAGGCGGAGGCCATCTCGGAGCTCCTTCCACAGCTTCCCATCTTTTCTTTCCTTTTCCATCGAGATAATCGGTGGCAGACCATCAGCAACTGAAAGGGTAACCTCACCTTCACTATCATCGTCTCTTGCAGCATAGGTAAGAAGATCGATCCGAAATGGGCAGTTGTAAAACCAACTATTGGAACCATTTGCATTAGGAATACCCCATAGGACTTTTGAGCAGATTGTTTTGTCTTTATACCTGATATCCACAATAGAAACAAAATCTAATGGTGAAATACTTTCAAGCCCATCAATGTCACCATAATATTCAGCTTCAGTCCATTCTTCAGGGTACTCCAGATAGTGATTCCATTGATACTCTGTTACTTCCTTATTAACAATAAGCGGGAAGCAATCTGCATAGAATTTTCTGAATCCACCAATCGAGGAAATCAAACTTTTAACATCTTCTCTGTTGGTTGAAGGCCACATAGCAGAACAAACATTTTCCCACAGTTTCTCCTCTCTTGAGATGGAACAAAATGTTGCACAAGCACATGCCGCACTGGCCAAACTTGGGCCATCAAGACGCCTCAATATATCGTAGAAGAGATCACTACTCAATGATGCCATGTTCTCAACTGATGCTACCAGCATAGCTCCCTAACACTAATCTACAGAAGAAAAAACATTAATGTAACTATTGATATTACTCAAGGTTGATAAGTTTTAGAATAAAAGGGCAAGAATCACCATTTCCAACCAAACATGAAATTGAGCTATTTTACAAGAGGGAACTAGATAGTAAAATAGGGGAGTGGGAAGAGATACGCATGAAGTGCCTCGATATGGCCTAACAAACTCCATAACCAAAGATGACCAGATTCTTAATTCCACTTCAAAAGGCATGCATGCACACTCTAAAGTGCCGTCGAACTCAAACTGAATGAGTATTTGTAAACACTAGTGATGAAGAAAGCAATCAATGCTGGATCCTTTGATGTAAGCAACAAATGAATGCAAAAATAGGCTTATTCAGCATATCATTTAGAAAAGCATATTTGTTTTTGGTTACAGAGAGCTTTTATCACCAAGAGCAAGATACCATGTTTATTCTATTCAGATAATGCTAGTAATAAATAATCCAAAAAAGAAAAACAAAACAACTAAAATATGATATATTCAGGGATTGACTTTCTGATGATTTGAGTAGCAAAATTAAACCCATCAAGTTCAAGCACAAGTAATCTGGTTCATGCAACAAAAATTTCTACAGAACATGCATGTGACAAGTTAAGCAATTAGGCTTAAAGAAAATGTAAAACTTTACCCCAAAATCAACTCCGTTTGCATAACTATACAGAATAGCAATATTACTCAAAAATACGGAAATAAGTAAACAAAATTCCA
Organism: Corchorus olitorius; assembly: GCA_001974825.2. Taxonomy (NCBI): domain Eukaryota; kingdom Viridiplantae; phylum Streptophyta; class Magnoliopsida; order Malvales; family Malvaceae; genus Corchorus; species Corchorus olitorius. The sequence goes on from AWUE01014120.1 coordinate 72,351, forward strand.
TCTTATGCAATTAAAGTAAGAACCCAGATTTCAGAACTCAATTCCAAATGATCATGACAGATCAATCGACATGTTACTCGCGCATGCAACAAAAAGTAAAAAATTCAATCATAAACACAAAAATTTTAACCTTTTTTGGGAAGTTAGGGAACCCCATTAGTTGTTGAACACCCAATCCAAAATGCAGACCCAGGAAAATGAAAGAAAAAGAAAAAGAAAATCCAGGAAGAAAATTACCTTAAATTGGACATGGAAATGTAAGGAACATTAAAAAGAAACACAGGAAACAGAAGAGGTTGTTGGTCGTGGGGATTGAAGCAAGTGGGAAGTGGGAAACAAAGTCAAATGAGAGGAAGAGAAGATCTAAGATATTTGGCGGATTTAGTGAGCAAAGGGCTTATTTAGGTTCGAATATGAATGTTAAGAGATTAAAAGGAGTTTTCAGGTCACTTTCCCCCACTTTGCCGTATTGGAAGCTTTCTTGGGTACTGTGTTATGTCTCTGTACCTTTAAGAGTTCGTCATGTTTGTGATTTTGCCTCTTTCCCTGTTTTTTCCTCCGGTTCTTAACGTCCGGTTTTATCAGTCTCCACGCATATCTTGCCACGTCATTATCTGATCTTTTCCTTTAGATTTAGATGGATGAATAACTTAATTATTAAATATACCCCACATATGAAATATCATACCATATTATATTACTCCATGTCTTGCAATTTTTATTTTTAATGGATTTTCAATGTCGGTCATTGAATATAAAAAGATAAATTATTTTTCTGCAAAACAAAAGATACCATTTCTAAGTACTTTTAATTTATGTGAACAGTATTTTTATTTATAATAATTAAACATCTTCTATGAAATTAGTTAGTAATTAGTATAGAAGATGATATAAGGAGGGGATGGCCTATTGAAGACAGACGGGCTTACTTCAGGTCAATACCAAAAAAAAAAAAAAAGAAGAGTGGATAGTTTTGGGGTTATATATTTTTGATACTCCTGGGATTTCATCGCTTCTTCTAGTCGATGCCATGAGCCTAGTCTGGCCTAGGGCCATTTAATTGTTTTTTTTTTCTAGTACGTTTTTTCTTTCCACCATATATAAAAAAAATGATATAATGGGGAAAAATGAAATTTAAAGTTTACTCAACCTGACCACATTATTTAAAAAAAAAAAAAAACTTATGCAATTTTCTGTCCCATAAATGTCTGACCACAAATTAAAACCATTAACATTAATTTATTCAGAGTCAATGCAAATTAGATAAATGGCATAAATACCATTATAGGAGGTTGTTGCTTGTTACACCCTTACAAAGATATATTTATTAAATTAATAAAAGACAAGATGGAGATTTCTAGAAGATAAGAATTGGAAATGGAATTGGAAACTATAGTAGTACACTACAAAAACATATTGATTTTTTTTATGCCAATGTTAACAAATTAATTTCCTCGGCCAGCTATGCATGGGCAGGGCAAAGGATGAGGCCGTAGAGTTGTGAGAATTACCCAAATTCAACCCATTGGCTTGGCCCTTTTGGACTTTCTAACAAGGACCCAAATTGCAGAATCTTTTTTCCACATGAATTTCCACCTTATACAGCTGATAAGCTTGAAAGATTTTTATGATTCCTATGTTCAGAATCAGTCCTTAAACTAGTTTTAATTTAATCACTAGGAATCTCCATAATTTCCATATCTTAACTCAAAATTAAAATTTTGAACATGAGAGTCTATATCTTATACTTAGAATACTTGTTTCATTACTATATTTATATATATGTTTAGTATATTAGCTTTCCTTATTTGAATACTCAATTATTCATGAAAGATATTATGATTATGGTTACATGTATTGAACATAATGGACCTAACCTAACAAGAAAATAAAAACGGAGGGAGCACAAAGATTTCAATTTATTTATGAAATGAAAACGACATTTGATTTGAACTTTATAAATTTTCATTAATTATTAATGGGCTAAAGCCTAGTTCCCACCAAAAAAAACCAAGGAATGAAAGACATTATTGGAGTTGAGAAATGGAGTACCATGCGACGTGCCATGATATGCGTTGAGGGAAGGAGACCATTCAAGAAAAATGACTCAACGACAATAAAAACCAAGATGAGCTGCTAAGGTACGTTTGGTTTTTTTACAAAGAAAATATCTTTTTGGAAATTAAAAATTGAAAGCTTTAGGTGACCTAAATAGGGATAAATGCATTAAAATAATGTGATGGTAAATGGAGAAAGAATTGACAACTGATTTACACCTTTTTTGTCTGCAATGCATGCTGCGGTGCCATTGGCCGCCTGATGACCAGCAGCGCAATTGGGCCATGGCGGTGGAAAAAGACGGTTCAAATTAAACCATCCCATACATTACAGCATTTTACCACTCCAATCCAGTTGGAACATGTCAATTACTTTAATCAACCAAGTTCAGTTCTGCTTAATCTTCAACTTGCCATGATTGAGAATTACCTTACAGATTTGGGAAGATGATTAAAGTATTTACAAGTTTACAAGTTAACTTTATTTGAGCCGGATTGAACCAGGATTAAAGCTCTCGTTTTCTCCATTGACAATATTAAATCTCGAAATCTAACTACTTAAACCAATAATTGGTAAAATGGTTAAAGCCTTTAAGGTTGATGTCATGTCATATATTATAAATTTTGGGCTGAGTTCGTGTCACTGGCTTGGGTCTAACCCAAAAACTGAACTTCCAATGAGTTGGTATTCACTCTATTTAGGCCCACTATCACTTCAGGACACGTATGAAAAACTTAATGGGCCCTTGGGGCTTGGGGGTTCCTGAGGCCCCGTGGTTCTACCCAAAGAAAAAGAAGAAAAAACCATTGCTTCCTGAGGTGATGATTGTTAAGCAAACACTTGCTCTATATTTGTTCCATCTTCCATGAGAGTATGAGCCTTCACCGTTGCTTCTCTGTCTCTGGGAAACAGAATACTAATAGAGACAATTCTTTATCTATCTACTGGGGCACGTCATTCAAAATTGTTTCAGGAAAAAGACACCATTTTCAATACAAGACAAAAGCTAATGAAAACTTGAAATTCAAAAATTAAAAGTAATACTAAACTCCATATTACACCATGCTAGACCTTTATAGAATCTTCAAAAGCAAACAAGAGAAAAATCAAGAATCATCATGATAAATGAAAGGCAAAAATGATATCCCAATGGCTAATAGTAAGGCCACTTCAGTTGGAAGTTGGTTGGTCAAGAAGATTATTATGCTTAACAAAGCTTAGAGATACGTATTACCAAATTATTAAGTGCTATAAAAAAAGAAATAGCAGAGCAGGATTCAAAATCAGAAACTACGCTCTTACATAAATTAAACCCAAAATTAGAATCATCCAGAGCAATTCAAAGTACTACTAATCACTAACCAAAAAGATAACAATTTAACTAATCTTAAAATTGAAGTAGTAATTAAAAGGAAGCTACTTTAATTACTTGGAGTCAGACCAAACCCCCAAAGATTATATTTTTCCTTCCTAATTAATAAAGCCGCAGCCTTGCCTTCCTATTTGGTATTTAAGCGACTGGAGCTGTGTTCTTGGCGACGGCCTCAGCATAAGAGGTTGGCCTCTTACTAGAAGAATCATCGTCGGTTTCGCGAGCAGAATCGTCCTTATGAACGTCGGTGTCATCGGGATCGCGATTGGGGTCGGACTTGTCCATGGAGCCACGAGCTTTGTCCAGGAAGGGTTTAAATGCCATCTCGATGGCCAGCCACCCAAATGCTAGTGCGCCGAAAACAACCGCCGCTTGCTTCATAGCCGTTGATTTTCCCATCTTCCTTTTCTTCGCCCTTTTTTCCTCTTCTGCTGCCCTGTTTGATTAATTCGACCTTTGGCTATCTTGCGTGTCCTATGTATCGTTACCCTGCTCCCATTATATAGTACCAATGAAATACTACAGGGCTAAGGAACCATGTGGGATCCACTTAAGGACGCTGTCGCTGATGAACGGTCAAGATTGAAAATTAGGAGACTACGGGAAATTTTGGATTGCTTCAAATTTCAAAATCTCCATTTAGCCCAGCCCAAACCCCTCGAAATTTAATCATTTTTTTTGGTGTGAAAGAAATTTAATCATTTTGCTCAACTGATTAAACACTAATACACTATCAAAGTATCAATCATTTAAAAGCAACAGATGGAAGAAGGAATAAGATCATTCGCTCAGCTATTAGCTCATAAGATCAAATCATCCAATCGGAATCTCAGAATTCATGTTAAGCCATTCAACCCAAGGCTGATAATCATACAGAAATGTAAACATAAAGTTCCTTTAATATCCGTAACATCACCACAAATTCTCCCCTACAACAAAGGTTTCTACACATCCAACTATCACAAAAATTTAAAACCAGGGCAACATATTTAACGGCCTCTGCCACGTCCACGTCCACGCCCACGACCCCGACCACGTCCCACTGGCCTCCCTGTAAGCATTAGAAAGACCAATTTCAATGACACTTCAAGAAAACAAGCTTATACAAGTAAGACATTCCCAAGTACATAAAATGGAGCCATAGAAAAATGACAATACCAGCTGTTGGCTTCTTGGGTTTCACCCTAGGTGTCTCTTCAACCAGCAATGTCTCAAGATTTATGCTGTCAGGCAGGATATAGTAGCGAATATTGTTGCCTCTCACACTAAGGTGATCCAAACTCACTGGATTTTTCCCCTTCAATGTAAGTTTCACTGTTTTCAGATGGGTGTTCATACTAATATCCACACCTACAACAAACCAGCAACTGAATCAATCAGAAAAGTTGCATGCCTATATGCATATGAATACTCAGGAAATCATAAAAGTCTATTTAACAATCCTATACATAAGGCGAAAGTACATGCTTTCTAGCATAGAAACAAATAAAGCAAACCTTTTGATGATAGGAATATGAAATAAGAAAGAATGACAGACATGGCAGAACTTGACCAAAAACTCCAGCTAAGTAGACAACTAAACCTACTGAAGCCACATATGTACAGGAAAAAGGGATCTTGACCATAAGATCACACTAAAAGAGGCAAACACGTATATCTGTGTGTCTATCCATGTATATGTTCTCAGAAATAATTCTTTCCTCTTTGTGAGATATAGTCAATAGTTGTCTAGATCAATAGAAACCATCATCAGCTTAAATTGCCTTAGATGATGATCACTTTAGACAAGATTCTTTGTATCTTTTCTAGAAGGTGATGACTAAAAGCAATGTCATTTTTAAGAGGGAGACTAACCATAGTACTCTCATCATATAAAAGCTAAAAGTAGAGTCCTAACACGCAAACGCAGTTAAAAGGTACATAATTGGTAAGATGACAAACCACCATCCCCTTCCCAAGTAGAATGTTTTCCAAAATCTAGTTGTTCATGGAATTAGTAAGCAAAACAATGTGGTAAGAAGGAAAGAGATTGGATGTAGATCTCCTAAAACAACTCTGGGCTCATATAACAGTTCCACTATTCAGCAAAACACAGAGTGAAAACAAGTACTAATAGATAATAATCATTTTTATCCAATAGAAACAAGGCCAAAAGCAATGATGCACATAGAAATCAGTTAATAGCATCAAAACAAGTCTACAAACGAACTAATTTGATATAGCATGATTAACTACTCAAAATAAGCCATCATACAATAAAGTGAATAACTGAACATATAAGCTACCTTTCGGAAATAGTTTTTTGGTCAACAGCATACTAAGTTCAAAAACCAGTTCATCTTAAAGGTGGTAATTTAAGTAAGATCAGGCGTGAACAACCAAATGTATCCCAATTTTACATGGTAGAAATTTAATCATAAGGCAATCGACTGGATCTACAATAGACATGGGAATTGTGATTATAGCTAGCAAACACTCATTTTTCACTGAGAGAATGATAAACCGAAGTAACCACGGCACATTGACAAGCAAAATTTTAGAAATTAAGAACCTAAAGTTGCTAAGAATTCGCTAAACGGAGAGTTAGGGTTTAGCAAAACCCTAATGCTGAAAAAGGAAGAGAAGAGAAAGAGAGTAACCTGTGATGGTGCCGTTAACAACGGTTCCATTCTTGAGCTCAATCGAAACCGTTTCATTGTTCAGCTTCATCAAAAACCTGCTCAGTAAAATTTATCAAATCAAAACAATTATAGCAAGAACCGAAACAGATTTTGTGCTTAACCATATGAAATCGTAAAAAACAAAGAAAAGGAAAAAAATCTCAGTAAAAGAAGAGAGAGAAAAAAAGATTAAAGAAGGAGATGAACTGACCTGACGAGCTTCATGTTGAGAGGAAAGAAGAGAGGTAGGGCTTGAAGCAGGCAAAAGCGAGAGAAACAGTCGAATGAAGCGGGAGAGAGAGAGACCTGTTTGCTGCCAGGTTTTGCTCTAGGAGGGGAATTTTAGGGCTCGGACCACCGCTTAAAGGCCTTCTTTACCTTTCGAGATTAATAAAACGACGGCGTCTTACTTGTTGAACACTTGGGCCAATGCTTTACTATTTATTGGCCCAAAAGGCCCACACTCTTCATCCATATCCAACTTACATGGTCCAACGTTTTATTTTACCCACAAAGCAGATCTTATTATGCTTATTTGACGTTAATCGCTTCTCTTCAAATTTCTCATTTAATCAATTTTTTCTATAATTTCTGGCTAAAATGTATATATATATTATTATATTGCATCGTTTTTAAGCCTTGCCATCTAATTTCTCAATCGATATTAAAAGATGAATGCAATGAAGTTTATCTGTTTCAATTGGTCCATTTGCCAATATTATCTGTTTTCTTTTCTTTTTGGAACTAGATAACTTGCTTCTTTTGTTCTTATGGATGGACTGTAAATTTTAAGCCATAATCATTGACAATTGCAAGGGTTGGTAGCTCATAGCTGGTAGTTCCAAGTTTCAAGTTCCAGTCAATATTTATGTTGCCTGGTTTTAAGATATGACAAGCTTTGTTCCGGTGCACTTATAATGCGGTTTTCTATTGTGTTTGGTTCGGAATCAAGACAACAACTGTGGCTAGTAAAATCAATAAGAAAAGAAAACAGAGCAATTCATGGATTGACAAATCGTGGCATGCTTTTACATTGAATTGTCTCACTCAAATTAGTTAGTTACTACATGATTGAAAATAAAAGTTTAACATGGTTGAAGTGGCACCCTGTGATTTACTCTGTGGCTGATTTGAGCTGATTTGAGTTACCACTTTCATTCGTTTTGTCCCTTGTTGATTCACTCTGTGGCTGCAAGAACCGCTGCTCCTTCCACCATGAATGTTGCACCCCACATGTCTTCCTCAGCTGCAGGAATTGCAGTGATCTTGTTCTTGGGATTCTCATAGCTTCTTATCTCGCCTACAGCAGTCGAGAAGAAGCACCCTGCATCCTCAGTTCATCAAACCATAATTTCATCAAATGTTACATTAAATAACATTACGTTCTATTCAAAACGCCAAAAAAACAAAGAGAAAGGAGTATACCCGGAGGGAAAGAAGCAAGTGACTTTCCACATGCACCTTTAAGCAACTCTGCATCATCAGAAAATGTCACGAATCCATCCGCAGTAATCCCCCAGTAAAGGGGAACCCTTCCAGACTGATCCTGCAGTTACATTAATTAACCATCTTAAACACACATATGAATATGACCAAACAAAACTATCATTAATTAATCACCAAAATATATATTAAGTATAAAACTTACAGAAGCCACGAACAGTGTGGATGTGGACTTGTCGAATACTACAAACGCAAAATTACCGTCAAGGTGACCAACCACATGGCTGGGTGGGTAAGGGGCTCGATCACGCAACGCTTTGTAGGCTTCGATGACCAGCATCACCTCATCGGCAGACTTGGCTAGACCATATTCTTGCCTTAGGGTTCCTAAGTTACCCAGCATCCCTTCAAATAAGCAGAATATTTCATCTTTCACCCCAAATGATCTGCACCACCCAAACATTCATCTCCTTTCAAATTTCAAACCATGATATAGATTTTAGATATATGTATATATGTGCGATAATGATACCTTGGCTGAAGAAGAGACTCATTCTGGCGAGAGTAAGCCAAGTTAACTTGGTCGCCGATTTGTATGGAAACTGAAGAGAGGTTAGAGTTGATATAGCGTTTGAGCAAAGCCGAGGCGCTGCTTCTTGGGGATGGACTCCGGTTTCCTGCAGCCACCAGCTCCTCCGGTGGCGTCACGATTTCACTGCTAAAGACACCCAACATGCTTCTCTCTCCGGAGTTTCTGCAAATGCAAAAATTTCTATGAATGTTTGACTACTAGTATGGAAATGGCATTGTCTTGCTACCATTTATAAGGACATTGACAAGGTTAAATCTGTCTTTTCAGCATATTGTTCTTACTAAACTAGTAAGTTGGTTCCTTCTAAGCAGCATAATTAAGATATTGGCCAATGATTTGGAAGATTAAATTTCACTTTAGAATAAACAAATTTGCAATCGTTTTCAGAAATTTTCTTTTATATATGAAAAAGTATAAAGTTTGTACTTCCATCAAAAATATATTCGCTTTTGTTCCTTAAAGCAGGGATGGGTTGCCATTTTAAATGCAAGTGCTTGGTCTAAAGAAAGGTCATTCCATTACAAGTAAAGATAAAGAATGTAAGACCAATGTAAGCAAAGTGGGAATCTTATCAGGAATATACTGAATCTAAATTAAGATGTCAAAAGCAAAATCAAATCTAGTTAGAAAGAGACAGAGTGACATTCCCATTTACATATATCAGCCGGCTAATATATATATATATATATATAATGCACTCGTCCATGGAAGTGGGAAGTTTACTTTGTCTCCAGTTTTGAAGATTGGATGAATAATTCTATTGAGCCATTTCTATCAGCAAGATTAAGTTAATGAATTTCACCATAGGATCCACGTATATATATAGTATTCAAAGCAATTCTTTTGGTTTTTTTCACAACTCTTTTAGGCATACTGACAAATTCTCCCCTGTAATTGTAAACTTCAGGGCCCTACATATACGTACCTTGGTTAACTTGCCTAAACATGGTTAAATAACAAATAACAATGTTTGCATCATCAAAGCGTAAGAAGATTGGGATTTTATTAGTTACATATTGTCTAAACGTAATTCCAATATGCTTACTGTTCAAATTTCAGAGGAAAGTTGACCCTGGAACTTGGAAGCCAGAGTCAGAGCAGAACAGAGACGCGTACAATGACCAAATCTCAGCTTATCACTAATTATAATGTTTATCTTGAATACTTTTTCTTCAATGTTTGATTAGTTTAATAGGTTTAATTAAAGGAAACAATACTATAATTGCCATAGATACGAATGGTCTGTTGCAATTGCCATTTTATCAAAATTTGCTACCACTTTCGCAGCTAAACTAACTAAAACTCTGAACTTTAACAAGAGATGGTCTTTGTTGTAGGATATATATTTGACCAAAGAGTTTTGCAGCAAATAGACAGCCAATATAGTTTTTTCCTCTGTTCAGGAGTCACATAAATTATCATAATCTAATGATCAATATGGTAGTGAAATAGGAACATCAATTTCACCAAAAAAAGAAATAGAAACATCAAAACATAAGTAATAATCACCATTAAGATCTCTCCATTAACATAATCTTTTATTCAGAATTGAAATAAAGTGTACAAACTTATATGGGTACACTGCACTATTGCAGATTCTTATTCACCCATTGCTCATCCAGTATAATATTCAAACTTAGGAAAGAATAAAGAAAACGAAAAAAAAAATATGTTTAGAGGTGACATGTAATAATCTAAGCGGTAGATGTGAAGTTGAAGTTGGCGCAAGTAGTTTGCCTGCCCAAGAGGGAAGAACTGAATCCCAACCTTGAAGTTGCCAGATCAAACTGAAGAAGATTGTCTTCGATTTGTTTCCCTCCAATAACAATAGAAGTTGTTGGGTTTGAGCCGCCATTAACAAACCCAAGACACAACACATCGCTGCTAACCTGTACCATCGAGTTTGCACCGAAAATTCTCCAGAAAACGTTCTGGTTTTGCAACACTAAATCTATGGATGGCACTGCCGGACCTAACCGTGTGCTCAGAATGTTTTTGGAGCTGAAACACACCTCGAAAGGAGCCACACCAGCCACTCTGGTGATTTTCATGGCGGCCGCCTCTTTGATGAATGCCTCGGTGACGGCTTTGAAGATTGAAGCTTCAAGAACGGTGTAGGGATCCACGGTGCTGAATTTTGTGCCCCCAACGCCTTCGCTGTCAAAAGACAATAAGGTTGTGTTTAAGGAGACGGCTTTTTCGTTCACCTTTATGGATTTTACGCCAATGAAATATTCAGCTGAAGGTTCACCAAGAGGGTAAACAGGGGCTGTGCTAATGGGGTTGATAAAGAGTGGTGTATAAGTAAGGGATTGTGATGCATCAACTCCAGGGAGGAAAACATAAGGACCATCGCCGAAGAAAATCACACCGTTGGCGGAGGTTGAAGACGAGAGGCAAACGGCGAACTTCCGGTGGAGACTGAAGGCAGCAGCGAATTGCGAAGGAAGCCCAATTTTAAATAACCTTCCGAAGCCAGCCACACCCACAACGCCACTAGCAAGACCCGGAAGCAGGAAAGTCGGAGCGCAGGCGAAGAGGAACTTAGGCACAGTGACTACTTTTCCGGGGTTCTTTCCGTCGGTTGATTGGAGAGACACTACATCTGCGGCAACCTCACCGGAAGTACTTAAGTGAGCGAAAGGGTTACCAGGTGTAACGCTGCAGGTGTTGTTGTTGCACCCTGGCCTTGGTTCACCGAAGCAACTTCCGCAGCCATTGCCAGTGGATCCAGCGGCGGAGCATTGGGCTGAACCACACCTGGCAGAGCGGTATGTTGAAGAGACATAGTTTTGGTCGCAATCAACCCACATGTATCGGCCACCTAAATCGACTACGACATTAATGCGAACACTGGGTGTCCTCTGATTAATTGTGGTGATATATTGAAGCGTAGAGGCATCTTTTGAGACAGGAATCACCAGAGCCTTGGGGCGGAAAGATTGTTGGGCTAAAGATGGAGAAAAACAGAAAAGTAACAGAGAAGTAAAGAGAAAATAATATTGAATCGAAGCCATGCTGCTAATCTGAAAATGTTTAATTTACAAACGAATTGAAAGGGAAATGGGTGTGAAGTGAAAGTAGAAACCCAGCTCTATTTATACATGTGCCGATGACTTGATTTACGTTTGTGGGACAAGCCACAGCCACCGCGAGGGGTCGACTGCGCGTAAAAAGGTCAAAGCTGGCTGCCATAAGCAAATCCAGCAAAATGCTTTATGCTCTAGACATGGTGGTTTCAGCTCTGTAAGAAGACTTACTTTGACCACATAATAAATTATCCTAATCCGTTAGGACTCAAATTATACATCATTTGATTATAATATATCATATAGTGTTTGTTCTGATAAATCTTGCAACAATAAATTGTGTAGAATTCTTTAGAGAAATGGATTAAACTTTCATTGGCAAGATTTCGAAATTAAATTGGATTAGTCATATATATCAAAGTGCTATTTCAATTTGTGAAGAGATTTAGATAGTGACAAACTAAGTGAACGATATGTGAAATTAGAACTTGTCCTTTTGATTGGATGTATTCCCGCCTGTTGAACTTGAATTGTCGGGCCTTGTTCTGCAGTAATGAAATTACGGCTTTGCCGTTTGTTTTGATTAAAAAAAAATGCATGAATGCAAGGACGACGTTGTCAATTCTTTATATTATTCAGCGCATGTCAATCTCGAATGCATAGTTAAGAAAAATTAAATTCGCAAACTCAACTGATCATCTCAAAGCCACCAGCCCACAGATTAAACATATATGGCTCATCGGCAAAACAAGAAGGAACTTAATTAAAGTGTATGTTTCAATTGTCAAAGGACGGTCAAGGCCAAGCGTTTGTCTAACAAGATTCATTCTCTTCGCTTAATCAAATATATTCAAATTCATCACCATAACTTTCTAAGACTTAGCAACCAACTTGCCAAATAGCCCACCTTCGATGGTGAAAATTTGAAAAATTTTACAGTACATTATCGGTGCAATTTAGCAAACTATACACGCCGGATTAAGGTTAAAATGTGTCATTTATGAAATATATTCTAATTTTAAATACATAATTAATTCCAACTTTTTAACCCGCTCGTGGAATCTAAACTTTACACACAGTGGATTGTATATTATCATTCTGAAAATGTATTAAGTATTACTAATTATTTTTTTTTTTGCATAAGTATTTAAGTATTACTCCCTCCGTTCCAAACTGAATGGTCACATTGGATTTTTTTGTCAAACGAAATCGTTTTTTATCATTATTTATGAAAATTTTATATACAATTAAAATTTTAAAAAATATGTTTTCAAAAATTTAAGTTTTAAATTTTTCAAAGTTTATTTTAAAAAAATTTTAAAAATTATATTTTTATAATAATTAATTGTTAAAGATAACTTTATTTGACCTAAAAAAAATCAAATGTGGTCATTCAATTCGGAACGGAGGGAGTACTGATTAGCACTTCGTTACTTGTACATTGCCAAGTCAATCTATGTAATACTTGGTTACTTGGCCCAATTATGTAATTATAGAGACCCGGTAAAGGTTAAGAGGCCCATACTAGGTGGAGCATTACTTGGACTCATTGGGCTCCTGTTTCCAACCCAGAAACCAATTGTAGCCCACTATTGATTTCCAGCAACTGTGTAGAGGAATTGCAAAAGAGGAAGAAAAATATCTGATTGCCATTTAGAAAAGGAATAACGTTCTTCACTTTTGAACCAAAAAATAAAGAAAGAAAAATTGAATAACGTGTAAGAGTTCATCATCCGAAGTTTTGTTTTTTGTTTTCATGCACGGAGTCGGAGAAAGCACACAAGATAGCAAAAATCACACTTTCAGACCCTGCACGTAATGGCCATAATTACCTGCAAATTTGCCGAACAAACCCGGTTGTTTGGTTCCAAGAACACAAAGGTACTTTTCCCTTGATCTCTTTTGGTCTTCACCCAGACCAAAGAACACAAAGGTATAACCTTGGCTGAAGAAGAGATTCATTATGGCGATTGGACTCTTTCCTGCAGCCACCAGCTCCTCCTCCGGTGGCGTCACGATTTCTCTGCTAAAGACACCCAACATTCTTATCGCTAGACTCTCTCCGGAGTATATGCAAATGCAAATTTCTATGAATGTTGGACTACTAATGTGTAAATGGCATTGTCTTGCTACCATTTACAAGGACATTGATAAGGTTAAAGCTGCCTTTTCAGCATATTGTCCTTACTAAACTAGTACTAGTAAGTTGATGGTTCCTTTCCTTCTAAGATATTGGCCAATGAATTGGAAGATTAATTTTCACTTACAATAAACAAATTCGCAATCGTTTTCAGAATTTCTCTGTTGTAAATGGAAAAGGATTGGTAATTTTATATACTTCTACTCACTTTTGTTCCTTAAAGCAGGGGAATCATGGGTTGCCATTTTCAAATGCTTGGTGCAAAGAAAGGCCATTCCATTACAAGTAAAGATAAAGAAAAGGAATGAAGGACCAATGTCAGCCAATTGGAATCTTTTCAAGAATATACTGAATCCAAATTAAGAACTCATAAGGAAAATCAAATCTAGTTAGAATATTGAGACAGAGTGACATCCCCATTTACATATATATCAGCCGGCTTACATGTATGTAGGTAATGCACTCGTCCATGGAAGTGGGAAGTTTACTTTATCCCCTGTTCTGAAGATTGGATGCATTTTTCTATTGAGCCATTTCTATCAGCAAGATTAAGTTAATGAATTTCACCATAGGATCCACGTATATATATATATATATATATGATATATTCAAAGCAATTATTTTGGTTTTTCCACACTCTTTTAGGCATGCTGACGAATTCTCCCCTGTAATTTGTAAACTTCAGGGCGCTACATATATATACCTTGCCTAAACATGGTTAACAAATATAACAATGTTTGCATCATCAAAACGTAATTCGATTGGGATTTTATTAGTTAAATATTGTCTAAACGTAATTCCAAATTTCCAATATGCTTACTGTTCAAATTTCAGAGGAACGTTGACCCTGGAAGCCAGAGTCAGAACAGAGACGTGTACAATGACCAAATCTCAGCTTATCAACTAATTAATGTTTATCTTGAATACTTTTTCTTCAATGTTTGATCGTTTTAATAGGTTTAACTAAAGGAAACTACATTATAATAAATGCCATAGATACTAATGGTCTGTTGCAAATGCTATTTTATCAAAATTTGCCACCAATCCTTTCACAGCTAACTAACTAAAACTCTGAACTTTAACAAGAGAAGGTTTTTGTTTTGACAATATCTAATTGGGTTTATATTTGACCAAAGAGTTTTGCAGCAAATAGACAGCCAATATAGTTTTCTGCTTTTGTTCAGGAGTCAAATAAATGATCATCATAATCTAATGATCAATATGGTAGTGAAATAGGAACATCAAAACATAATAATAATTACCATTAACATCAACTTTTATTTAGAATTGAAATAAAAGTGTATATATATATTTATATGGGTAACACTGCACTGGTGCAGATTCTTTATTCACTCATTGCTCACTCAGTATAATATTCAAATTTGGAGTAAAAGAAAGGATAAAAAGGGTTGAAATTTGGTGACATGTAATAATCTAAGCGGTAGATGTGAAGTTGAAGTTGGCGCAAGTGGTTTGCCTGCCCAAGAGGGAAGAACTGAATCCAAGCCTTGAAGTTGCCTGATCAAACTGAAGAAGATTGTCTTCGATTTGTTTCCCTCCAATAACAATGGAAGTTCTTGGGTTTGAGCCGCCATTAATAAACCCAAGACATAAAACATCGCTGCTAACCTGTACCATTGAGTTTGCACCGTAAATCCTCCAGAAAACGTTCTGGTTTTGCAGCACTAGATCTATAGATGGCACTGCCGGTCCTAAGCGTGTGCTCAGAATGTTTTTGGAGCTGAAACACACTTCGAAAGGAGCCACACCGGCAACTCTGGTGATGTTCATGGCGGCAGCCTCTTTAATGAATGCCTCGGTGACGGCTTTGAAGATTGAAGCTTCCAGGACGGTGTAAGGATCAACGGTGCTGATTTTTGTGCCGCCAACGCCTTCGCTGTTGTCGAAGGACAATAAGGTTGTGTTTAACGAGACGGCTTTTTCATTCACCTTTATGGACTTGACGCCGATGAAATATTCAGCTGAAGGTTCACCAAGAGGGAAAGAATTGGCTGTGCTAATGGGGTTGATGAAAAGTGGAGTATAAGTAAGGGATTGTGATGCATCAACTCCAGGGAGGAAAACATAGGGACCGTCGCCGAAGAAAATTACACCCTTCGCTGAGGTTGAAGACGAGAGGCAGACGGCGAACTTCCGGTCGAAACTGAAGGCAGCGGCGAATTGTGAAGGAAGCCCAATTCTGTACCTTCCGAAGCCAGCCATACCAACAACGCCACTAGCGAGACCCTGAAGCAGGAAAGTCGGTGCACAGGCGAAAAGGAACTTAGGCACAGTGACTACTCTGCCGGGATTCTTTCCATCGGTTGATTGGAGAGACACAACATCTTCGGCAACCTCACCGGAAGTGCCTAAGTGAGTGATAGAGTTGTCTGGTCCAACGCCGCAGGTGTTGTTGTTACACCCTGGCCTTGGTCCGCCGAAGCAATCACCGCAGCCATTGGCTCCAGCGGCAGAGCATTGGGCTGAATTACACCTGGCAGGGCGGTATGTTGAAGAAACATAGTTTCGGTCGCAATCAACCCACATGTATCGGCCACCTAAATCGACCACGGTGTTAATGGAAACACTGGGTGTCCTCTGATTAATTGTGGTAACATATTGAAGGGTAGAGGCATCTTTTGAGACAGGAATCACCAGAGCCTTGGGGCGGAAAGATTGTTGGGCTAAAGATGGAGAAAAACAGAAAAGTAATAGAGAAGTAAAGAGAAAATACTGAAACGAAGCCATGTTAATTTAGAAATGGAAGGGAAATAGGAGTGAAGAGAAAGTAGAATCCCCAGCTCTATTTATAGCTGTGCTGATGACTTAATCTGCATCGTTTTGCAGAATAATGTGAATTGTTGTGGTGTTCGGACAAGCCACCGCGAGGGGTCGACAGCGCGCCAAAAGGTCAAAGCAGGCTGCGATAAGCAAATCCAGCTAAATATTGCTCTAGACGTGGTGGTCCGTAAGAAGACTTTTTCGACTTTGACCACATAATTATCCTAATCCGTTAGGACTGAAATTATATATACATCATTTGATTACAAGTTAGGCTTTGATTAGAGATTTTTTGCTATAAGTTTTCCTTGTCGTGTCTCAATTTATTTCGTGAAAGGAATTATAACTTCATAATTCATTGTATAAACTATAAAGTTTTCTTTATCGAATAAAGTATATGCTTTTTAATTTCTCGAATTATGTACGACTATCTATCATTTATCATTAATTTATTGTAACGTAACAGCAGGCATCTATATGTGTCCTCCCTACAATTTCCGAAGAAAAAATTGTGGCTATCATATGTTTTGCTGTGCTAAATCTTGCAACCATAAATTCTCTAGAATTCTTGAGAGAAATCATTTAAACTTTCATTGGCAAGATTTCGAATTAAATTGAATTTGTCGTATATATCAAAGTGCCCTTTGTTAAGAGGTTTAAGATAGTGACAAACTAACAGAACGATAGTATGATAGTACTAAAATTATGCATGAATTGCAAGGACGACGTTGTCAATTCTTCATTATCATTCAGCTCATGTCAATCTCGAATGCGATAGCTCTGAAAAATTCAATTCCTAAACTCAACTGATCATCCCAAAGCCAGCCCATAGATTAAACATTAAAGTGTTTGAAACTTTTTTATTGTCAAAAGACGGTAAAGGCCAAGCTTTTGTCTAACAAGATTCATTCTCTTCGCTTAATCAAATATATTCAAATTCATTACCAAAACTTTCAGTCTTGGCAACCAACCTGCCAAAATAGTCCACCTTTTCGATCGGTCATGAAAATTTATTTAGTATACACCACTACTTGGCATTTCATTTATTTAACTATTTATTTAACTATGCCGAACATAAACAAACATAAACACTTAAACTCGAACAAGTAAAATACTCGTGAACATGACTGAGTTCTTGTTCAAACTCGACTTGTTTGTAGCTCTCAAGCACTCAACCGTGTAATATTGCAGACCTTAAGGTAAAGGTTAAGAGGCCCATACTAGGTGGAGCGTTACTGGACTCATTGGGCTCATGTTTCCAACCCACAAAACCAATAACAGTATTTGGTTGGGTCATATGTAGTCCATTATATAAAATCCAACAATGTCTTAGGAACACTGTACAAGAATTGCAAAAGAGGAAGAAAAATATCTGATTGCCATGAGAAAACTTAAAAATTGAATAACGTGCAAGAATTTATCATCCAAGGATTTGTTTTCATGCATGGAGAAAGCACACGAGATAGCAAAAATCAGAAAGTTATTGGTTTTAGGTTGTTAGACACCAACAAACAGAAATAATAAAAAGAGACAAATTGAAGAAGATAAGAGGCAAGACTTATTCTGTTTGCTTCTTTCTATGATGAATATAATAAAAATAAAAGGGAAAATCAAAGGTGAAGAAGAGTGGTGGCATACTGGCTTTGCCCCACCATCAATCCTCGAAAAGCAAACATCCAACCACAAATAATTATTATCATAATAAATAAAGTGATTGACGTTTAATAATTCCCCCACATTTTTCTTGTCTTCTTCGCACTTCACAGTTCACTCTCTGGCACAGCTAATTTATCAGTTTCCAGAAAACCCGCGAGAAGCCATGCCATTCCGTTTCTTCTTCTTATTCTTCGTCTTTTTATTCTGCAGTTTCTGCATTACTTCTCCAGTTCATGCCATATCATTTGTAGCTCCAATCCACAAAGACAGTTCTACCCTCCTCTACTCCCTCACTCTCTTCCTCAAAACTCCACTCCAGCCCACGCGTCTCCACCTCGACATCGGCGCATCTTTCTCTTGGGTGGACTGCGACACAGACTACAATTCCTCCACTTACCAACACATTCCCTGCGGTTCCCCTCTCTGCACTTCCGTCGGTCACAACCTCTCTTGCTCCAATTGTTACAACCCTCCCGGCCCTTCCTGCGGCAACGACACCTGCTCCCTCTTCCCTGAAAATTCAGTTACCCGGAAAACCGCCATCTCCGCCGCCTTAACCGATTCGCTCGCCTTGCCCACCTCGGACGGGTCGACTCATGGCCCGCCACTACTCGTTCCGTCCTACATTTTCTCATGCTCTCCACCTTCGCTTCTCGAGGGTCTAGCTAAGAATGTGACTGGATTGGCAGCGTTCGGGAGGTCCAACTATTCGCTGCCGGCGCAGATTAGCAATACTTTCTCCGTTCCTCGTTATTTTGCGCTGTGTCTCCCAGGGTCCACGTCGGATCCTGGCGCGTCTCTCGTTGGATCCGGTGGGCCCTACTATTTTTCCTCCCAAAAGATCGACCTCTCCAAATCACTTATTTACACCCCTTTGATTCTGAACCCCGTCGGGAGCACTGTTATAACCTACGCCGGACAACCATCAGATGAGTATTATCTCAATTTGACTTCCATCAACGTCAATGGGAAACCCATCCAGATCAACTCCTCATTGTTAGCCGTTGATGAGAGCGGGTTCGGCGGGACAAAGCTAAGCACGGCCACACCCTACACTGTTGTAGAGACTTCTATTTACAACGCTCTAACCGACGCTTTCGTCAACGAATCCGCCGCATTGAACCTAACGGTAACAAATGCGGTCAAACCATTCAGCGTGTGTTATTCGGCGGCCGACATTATCGTTACGCGCGTGGGACCGGGCGTGCCGACCGTTGATTTGGTGATGGAAAGGGACGATGTGTTTTGGAGAGTGTTTGGGTCGAATTCGATGGTGAAGATTGCGGGAGGAGATGGCGGTGAAGTTTGGTGCTTGGGATTTGTGGACGGTGGGGTCAACCCGAGAACATCGGTGGTGATTGGAGGACATCAGATGGAAGACAATTTACTACAGTTTGATCTGGAATCCAACAGATTAGGCTTCACTTCCTCTGTTCTGCTAAAGGGTACCACCTGTTCTAGTTTCAACTTTGCTTCTGAATCTCAAACCTAGTTTATTTTGCATATAATTGTTCTATATTTACCTTTAATATTTATCATTATGCCATATATACCATATAGGAGTACTAATTATGATCTTTGTAAAATCAAAATCAAGTCTTGACTGTAAAGGTAAAGTCTTTAGGCCTCAAAAGAGAGAGTTTGTAAGGTCTCTTGTAAAATCTATTGTATTATTATATATAAATATGATTCTGATTGATACTATCAATAATAATTTATTTGGGTAACATAAATCTCTTATACTTAATTATTCCAACTCCTAGTTAAAAGAATGACATTTTAAGCATTAAAATCCAAACACTAGTTAAATTTACCATTTTGTTTAGAATAGCTAATTCATCAAATAGAAATGCATAGTAAAAAAATTTTTCCTTCAATAATGTAATCCAAAATATTTTTCCCTTATTTCTTCAAAACAAAAAAAAAATCTCTTATATCAAATAACAATGGGCCCAAATTGGGCTGAGAGACCCAAAATAGTAGTAGTATTAATTAAATTAAATAAACGTACCGAGTCTAGAAGTCGGAAGCAAGCAGCTGTTATAAGCGTCAGAATTGGGCCTGGCCCAATTAATTAAAATAGCCGTTAGAGATAAACGCGTCTCGCGTTATTACGACGCGATGTAATCCGCCTTAAACTTCTAACTATAATAAATACTCTCCATAAATCTACCGTTGCAAAGAGGGATTAGCCTTCCGCTCAGAAATTTTCCTTCCTCTGCTCTCTCTCTTCCTCTTCCCACGCGTTAGTTTCTTTTCTTTCTTTCTTTCTTTTCTTTTTTTTTTTTTTTTTTTTTTTTTTCTAGGGTTTTGGTTGTTTGTTGAAGGAAAGCGAAAATGGTGATTAGGAAAAAAGAGGGATTGAGCGCGGAATTAGAATAATTTCGCTCTCTCGATCGATCGCCATGGGTCTCTCAGTTTTTTGCTGCTTTTCAGGTATTGCTAATTTGCTTTTGTTCTTTAACTATCTTTATCAGTCTTGATGTTTTAGAACTATTTTGATTTTTGAATAGACGTCTGCTTTTCTCTAATTTTTAAATCTTTGAATAAACTTTGCAAATTGGTTTTGACAAAGTTTTTTCTGAATATCCGAAACCCTAAGATTTTCGCATATGACCCAAATTCGTATTATGTGTTTAAGTGTTGGTGCTCCTATTATACATGAATGGTATAATGGTACCAATAACAGACATTCGGTGCAAATTAATATGTGAAGTGTTTTAATTGGCATTCCTATTGTGTAGTAAAGTCACAATGGTGCAAATAAATATGAAAACCATGCCTAAAAGTTGGATTTCTTTTTGTTTTCACATCCTGTTTGTATTGGGTACAATTTTACCAAATTTGGATTACTTGTTTTAGTCAAGAATAGAATGAAATTGTTTCATGGGCTTTGGTTAAGGAAATATGGTTGAAAGATGTACCCATATTTGAGAAAGCAGAAATTATGTATGTCCCAAACATAAGTAGAATTTTTTCTACTAAGGCCAATTAAAAACTGGTTTACTTGATTTTTTATTAGAATGGTGTTTTCTGGTTATGATTAGTTTCTATTTCCTTTAGTCGGGTATAATGATGCGAGTTCAAATTAGATATTTTGGTAAAGTCAGAACGGTGGCATTCCTATTATACATTAAGGTATAATGGTGCATTGAATAAAGGTTGGTAAGAATTCTTTGTGGTGGTGGCATTCCTACTATACATAAAGGTATAGTGGTGCCAGTTCGTGTGATATACTTTAATATCACAAAGAATACGTATGTCCCAAACATAAGTAAAATTTTTTCTACTAAGGCCAATTAAAAACTGGTTTACTCGATTTTTTATTAGAATGGTGTTTTCTGGTTATGATTAGTTTCTATTTCCTTTAGTCGGTATAATGATGCGAGTTCAAATTAGATATTTTGGTAAAGTCAGAACGGTGGCATTCCTATTATACATTAAGATATAATGGTGCCATCCAAATTAAGGTCGGTGATGAGAATTCTTATTATGCAGTTAAAGGC